>JAVFBW010175374.1:0-10932 GCA_034783835.1 Mopalia ciliata
TACCAGGGCAACATGAAGCTCCCTCTAACCGCCTGCGCCAAACGAGAGGAAACCTTGTAAAAACCACCCTCGCGATTGCCAGAGCCACATTTTGTGATTCACACATATATCACAGAGGGTCAATAGACGGACTTGATCCTGTGAACGGTACATCGAAGTAGGCTAAAAAAGTGCACTAGTTAACCACTAAGCCACCTCTGAGGCCAATTTTTTAAAGATTGTTTGTTTGGTGTTTAACGTCGTACTCAAGGGTATTTCACTGATATGACGACGAATTGTCCACTTCATAGTGTACACAACCTTATTACGGTGGAAAACCGAGTAGAAACCTCGTAAAACCCACCATTGTGATTGCAGGAGCCACATCTTGTGACTCGCTCATATACCTGATGGCTGACAAACTGACTGGATCATGTGAACGGTACACCGAAATAGGCTCAGAAAGTGCACTCGCTAACCACTAAGCCACGGTCCAGGACGATTTTTTTTAAGAAGACAATAACTTAAATTCCTAGCCTCATTCACAGTGGAAACCAGAGAGGAGACTTGGTAAGGACAATCACATGAAGGGTACATAGAAGTAGAATTAGTATTTAAATGGATGCTATTATGTACAACTTACATGTAGAAAACTTCCTTTGAATAAACTGCCTCACAAACAGTACATCTAGCACATCAACAAAGTAACTAATTTGAAAGCTAACTGGGAACTGTTAACATGAACTAATATTGCAGCTTTCTGTTCTATAACAGTGAGCATGTGCGGCGGGGTTTGATGTTTATGTGAATAAAAAAGTTCTTAATCTGAAGAAGTGTTTATTAGTTGTTTTCAAGAATGCTTACATAAAAACAGGAAACAGGAAAAAAGAAATAAACTACTTCACCTGTATACTGAACAAACAAAGCTGTGGGGAAAAAAACACCAGTTATAAAGGCCAACAATAATTGCAATGTACACATTTATACCCGGATAGCATTTCCGCTGTATATCACACTACTACATATATTATTTAAACTTTAAGACTGTTGATTCATATACTGTTTTCATATATATTTTGGGATAGAACAAGCCCTCTCTGGGCTTTATTCCCGCCATGCTACATGTATTTATAAATTGTTCCTTTAACGCATTATATATATATTATGGTGAATAAATATCAAATCAAAAATCAAATCAAAGATACACCACTAACTGTTTTAATTTTATTGTCAATCTGAACTAAATATATTTTTGTTTATAGTGTAAGAATGAGAAGTTGAACTGCGATAGCCCCTACCATGGCTTGCGCTAGGATCAGTGACAGACATCCTGTTTGTAGATCACACAACACAGCTGACGATTTAACTATTAACAAAAGAAAAGAGTGTGTAAAAAACTTTCCAATTTTCTGGAAAACCCCAACACCCACTTCTATTTGTAAAATGTATGTGATTTATTTGTCTGAAGATATACATCGACATTTTTTATCAAAACATGCGATGTTCTATTAAAACAGTGGTAACATAAGTGATTGGAAGTTCCTCGTGAATGTTTTAACCATGTACGCATCAAATTAATGACTGTTTGTTCTTAATTCTGATGTTATAAACTTTGGAAGTTTGAAAGACAAAAATCCATTATTTTGAGGTAAATTTTTTTTCTAAAAGATGCAATGTTCTTAAGGCTTACATACACGAGTGTTTCTCTGCTTGACTAGAGCTCTAAAAGGACCGTGCAACGTTGTTGCCCCCCCCCCCCCCCAGTGCACCACAGCCATGCATATTATGTACTGATACATTGTGTCATTAAACACTGAAATCAAATCTAAAACGCTCTAAAAATGTTCCCCTGTTTACTTCATGTGACTTACAACACCAACGAAATTATTCCAATAAAATGAAACACCTAGCTTTAACTGAACTTGGTTTTTACCATATCCTAGTGTTATGGGTGTTTTTATTAGAAAACTGAAACTGTGACCTTTCATGATCCCCGGTAAACTTGACCTAATTGAACAGTATAAGTAAGGTGACTGCGTGAGATCTCAATAGAGCGACAAACAAAACACGACGAGCGTTCTTGAGATCTGCTTTTATTTAGATTGGCTATCCTCCCATTATCTAGGAGAAAATAAAGTGTGTGCATGTCCTTGAGCAAAGTTTGTTGTTATGTTTCAGATTAAAAGTCCTCTATGAGCTTATTGTAATAATTTCATGCAAAAGCACGTAGTTAAATACTCTTAATAACCTTGAACAGTTTCCTTCAAAACTCTACCCTATGGCGATCAGGCAGCTTTCAAAGGACTAATATTTTCGTAAAGCATCAATCCGTGTATGATCTGTGTAGGTCAACGAATCCCACGGGACAGTGATTTCGATAGTGCTTGGTCATTCTGTCCTTTGTCAGCATCAATTGTGAGATTATGTGGGAATGTGTTTGCTTAACATGATCTTTTATTTCGAAAGAAAAAAAAATATCACATGATACTTCATCTTCTTTCCTTATTAGGTGAATAGAAGCAATGCTGTCTTTACTTAGCCCTGGAGGAAATTTAATTTCCAACATTACGGAAACACTACACATCTTGGTTGTGCTAGTTTCAATTGTGCGAATACACCGCCGTGAAATATCCTAAAGCACGGCGTAAAATACCAATCAATCCATCAATTATATAAACTTCTTCAAGATATGGTTTGGTCTTGAAATGGGATCTGGTAGATCACGTGTTCATAAAAAGGTCACATAGTTGTGTCTACTTAGTAAAGAAGCTACACAGCATTGCTAACACATATGAGAAACATTATCTTTCCACTAGATGAGGTTGTTAATAAATTTAAGTTGGATATCTGAAAGAATTCGTTCCAATTATTTTTGTGTCTTTTATAAAATGAATATTAACAGTAAATTCGGTATTTGGGGCTAGGACGTTCTAAGTGTCAATTTATGTTTGGTGTTTTTTAGAAAGTGAACCGTATCAGGGTTTTCGTTATTTTGGGTTAGACGGTCAGGAGGCTGAGTTGCCGGCATGCCTAACTTTGGAGGTAGTGGATTCGATTCCCGGACGGGTTTAAACCTGCAAAAGTTTTTAAACTGAAATCTGATAAAACTAAGAAAGTGTTATCCCAAAATAACGAAAATACTGCAAACCAGCAATTTTTAACATTGGGAAATATTTTGAATTGGGACAAAACAAATTCGATTCATTTCGCAATCATCATATTGGAAACCCCTTAAGCAAGTGTAATTTACTTTATCAGCTGAAAAAAGTCTAAAACAGCATGTTGGAAACTCCCAAGAGCCTTCTGCTCGGAGCCAACATTCATTTGACTTCCGTAAGATTACATTTGATATCTTCTTATAGATAAATATCCCTTCATAGCAATTCAATATAGATCATATTAAAATCCTGTCGATTGAAGAAAATTTAACCAAAGAAGTTGTTCAGCAAGAGAAGCTTTATGGATCAAAACGCTTTATCCATAGTGTTTCAACTAGGAACCAGTCGAAGGCTCAAAGTAAGACAATGACACTATCGACGAAGTACCTGGTTGCTAATCACATTCCACAGTCAATTTATACCTGATTACCATACAGGCATATTTATTGAAACGTTGTCTTTCTATCACAAAACAAAAAATGACTATTAAAAAAGGGTATGCGCTACCCATTGTAAGCTATGTAATATACTATGTACATTGCTATTAAATTATCTCGATATATGCCTATGGGTTTATCTTTGCAATTCGTGATAAAGATCTGTCCAGTGTCTATTTCTATATTCTTAAATGCTTTTTTTTTTTAGAGTTATTAAAAATCCCTCGCCAAATAACAGTATGCGCTGCCCATTTGTCAACTATGTAATTTACCATGTACATTGTAATTCAATTATCTAGATATTCCTACCGGTGTACCGTTACAAGTCGTGATGAAGATCTGTCCAGTGTTTATTTCTATATTTCAAAATGGTTTAGTTTATTAACAACCCCTCATAGAATATCAGTATGCGCTATAAGTTACACATTTGTTAGCTACATATACCATACTTATTGTTATTATCTCGATATGTGTGCAGGTTAATCGTTACAATTCGTGATTAAGATCTATTCAGAAAGAGTTAGATTATTCGTCGGTTTATATTATTCGACATTCTGTTTGCCTGTGTGGTTAATTAAAAAAATAAAAACCGCGAGAGTCAACATATCTGCCACACAGCCTACAATTGAGGCAGAGATTGCTTAAAGGCGTCTGAGTTTTCATAAACAATATCAAGCATACGATGGTATAATATGCACTGCTACGTTATAAGTGACAGAAAGAAAGGTGTCGGAGAAATGTTAAATAATGCTCTGTGGATTATATTAGACACCAAGATTAAGCGGAAGCAGTGATACTTTTATGTCTTTATTCATTTATTCCCTGAACCCACAGGCGATGTTGTTTTAATGAAATCATAATCGACACAAAATGTATTTGTCTCTGTCAGTTCTCATTTTGTTGAATAAATTAGATAAATCAAGTATGTATTGTCGATAATTTCACGGAAGATCATAAGCTACACCCTACAAGCGAGGATCTGTGTAGTCACTTAGAGTGGGAAAATCGTGTCTGGCACATTGATGGATTTTGTTGTCAAAAAGAATTTACATATTTGTGCCGGAGTGGTTATCATGATGGTATACACAGATTTCTTTTTCATCATAAGTGTTTTTGTTACCTGAGGGCATTGTGTTTTCTTCTCTAGGAACGCTTGGTAAGATAACTTAGATGTGCCATCTGTATGTGGTTTTGTAGCCAGAGGTGTGTTATTCGGCAAGAAGACATTACTTCTAAGCCAAAAGATGCGTTTGTGATTTTCACAGAACGGTGTTTTTTGTTAGGGTTTTTTTGTTCTATGGTTAGAGAGCGTTTTTGGAGTCATTGTACGGGGTACAGTTTTTTCCAGGAACAGAATCATTTTAGGCAACAAGTGTCGAATATTGTACAAATAATCTCTTATTAAATTTGTCAGCGGAAATCTTAATTAATTTACGAGGCATTCATTCGAAGCGGTTCTGTGGTTGGTAATTTTTACAAACCATTGAAACGGTTCGGTGGCCTTTTACGCAAGATATTAATTAACACAAGCAAAAGGATTCTATGATTCCTATCAGAGTGTGTATTTTAGTACAGTGCTTGAATTATATCCATAGGTGAAATTGAAATATTTTCCGGTGAACACCCGCTAAACCCTTTTCGACCTAGATTAACTTAGGTCCATTGCGAGATGGTTCGGTTGTCAAAACCATAATCACCTATAATAATCTATAAAGTAATGAAGTAAATAAAGTATTAATTTTAAGGTTTCCAGCTATCGTTGAGATGGAATATATCTGGCAATATCGCAACAAAACGGTTTTTAGAAATTAGAAGAAAGGGAGAAATACTATGAACAGTAATGGTGCCATACAGAACAGTTAAGGGGTACACGAGAGTCATGACCCAAGAACGATAAAGAGTTAAATGAGAGCCATATTTTTCTAAGAATGTAGTATAGATGTTAGAGATTTTAGATATCAGTATGTCGATTTGTTTATAACTGTGTTATTAATATATAAAAATCCATCGTTATAACCACCGACAGAAATTCATATTTGTCGCAGACGACATGAATAGAGTCGACTTTTAAATATTCAATGTAATGTGTCTATTAAAAAGTCGTATGTTGTCTAAATGCGTATATATGTATGGACTGGTTCCGGACAAAGTTGTTTGTCGGGCAGTCAGTAAATGGTCGCGTTCTTAAAGACAACATAAACAAGAGCTGTCTGAAACGCTTCATATGGCATGGGCTAATATATGTCCATTGCAAAGCGCCCTCATCTGGTCTTCCGCGGACTAAACATCACCTTTCGTCAGTGAGATTAAACAAACGGATTTGGGGAAAATACATTGTGGATTATTAAGAAGTATTTAAGCTCTCATATATCTATAAACCACTCCATGCTATATATGTTTATCCTACACACACTATGAACGAAAAAATCTAATTCCAAAATAATACATCTTCTTACGAACTGTAGCATGCTGACTGATTTCAACCAGGCGAGTTCTGTTGTCGACAAAAGGGATATCCTGGTATATCCTGGTTTCCCAAGGACAATATTACATGTAAATTTTTTCAGATATACCCATTTTATAATTTTAAGATTTGGTTCTATATAATTTTTATTTATTTTATGTTTAAAATTAGACCATTAAGATAATGAAGATGTCATGATATGTTAAATTAGTAACCACAGAAATTGATCCATTATATAAAATATATATACACATTTTATTTATACAGATTTTTATACTTTGTGATTTAATTCATACCCATGTTTAAAAGGTTATATAAAATTTATCTTAATAACGTTATTGCAGGAAAGATGTGTCTAATGTACAGTAAAATAATATAGTGCAATTTGCCATTTGTATTTCACAGATGCCGTGGTCTTTTTGCAACCAGTGTCGAAATTATAAGATTAAGCGCTCGATAAACACAAAGTCGTCAGCGGAAATTTTAATTCATTTACAAAGCATTTATTTGAAGTGGTTCTGTGGTTGGTCAAATTTACAAACCAATGAAATCCTTCTGTAAGCTTTGAGGCAGGATCTTAATTACGACAAACAAAACGATTTTTTGATTATAATCAGATTGTGTTTTTGGGTACAGGACTTGAATTTTGCCCAAAGGAGAAATTGCTGTACTTGTGAGTAACTTATTCAATACTGGATTAATTTGGCTCATTCCGACGAAGTCACATTGTCAAATTAAAATTCATCTAGGCGGAGCTTAAAGTAATGGTTTATTTCGCATGTATATATAATTGAAACAGGAATCTAGACCACCTATACAAGGTTCGAAATATCGTTATAATTTATGTTAAGGTTTATCAGTCATCGTGGACAGTATACACAAGGTGTTAGTTACCCTTGGCGTTGGAAGAGGATAAGGGACAGGAGTGTTTAAAGGGAAAGAAAACATACGAATAAAGTGAATCTGGATAGAAAGCTTGTAAGCAAAAGTTACGAAACAAATGGTCTTCGGAGTGTATGGATAGTGTTCATAATCGCATGTTGGCTGATTTTATAACTGTACAATAACCCGTTCGTGACATTTCGCTTCTCTTTCCCGAACACTGACTATTATTTCGATACGCATTCACCAAAATAATTTCACCATTATATTTATCAACTATTTAAAAGTTATACAGTTTTGATTGTTTGTTTGTGCGATTGGGGTTTAACGTCGTACTCAATGGTATTTCACTTATATGACGACAAATTGTCCACTTCACACTGTTCCTTGCAATAAAAACGGGAGAAAACCTCGGAGCCACATGGTATGACTCCTATAACTGATGACCGACACGCGGACTCGAACCAGTGAACTTTACATCGTAATAAGAGGAGTAGGCAGACACACTTAACACTAAACCACGGTCGCGTGCCCACTATATTTTCTACATTTGTCAATGGTATAGATACAGAATGATAATGCATGGAACCCCACCATATGTGAGTTGCCAAGTCAGTTACTAAATTGGCTCTTGCGTGATAAGAAAAGCCATCGAAAAGAAGTGAGAAAAGCGTTTTGGGATTTACGTAAAACATTTTATTTTATTTACGTTAGCCAATGGTATAAAGAAATGATAGTGTAAGGAACGCCCACCAGAAGTCAGTTACTTAATTGGCTCTTACATGATAAGAAAAGCCATTGACAAACCTATGAGAAAAGCGTGTTGAGGCAAACGCAAAACATGTGACTTTCAGATAACTCCTGTCACAATCGAATTCTCCGAACCACAATCTAGCATCACACATTGCCCTTCATGTAATCGTAGTACATCTGGCATTGTGTCTTTACAGGAAAGCTTTTGTTAACGAGGTTATCAAGGGCGTTTCAATTATAGGACAATGGCTAGTCCACTTCTCACTCAAACCTCGTACAAAAAAAACCGGTCGTGAAACTCATAAAAACCACGTCCGCGATTGCTGGACTGCCTGATATCTATCTGGACAGAGGGATTCGAACCTGTCAGCATTACATCAAATAAAGGTCGGTAAGTCTTTTAGCCGCAAAAGTCCCCAAAAACAATGCAACGGCATTACCAAACATGTCGGCCTTATTGCCCTTTAGAGCCAAGAGCCCCGGGGCAACAGAATAAAGCTCCTTCCCAATCGGCCACCAACAATTAATGGAAAGAAAGGACAATCACAAGATGATATACAAAGACACCACAAACACGTCAGCTTCCTGTTGTCTCCTAACTCATAGAGCAACAAGGCTGCAGAAAGCTTCCCAGCCACCCGGATAGTAACAACGAAAACACAGGATAGTCTAAAGATGACATAGACATACACTTCAAACAGACTGGTTTCCTGTTGTCCCTTATCTCTGAAAGCCGCAGGGCAACTCTCTGTATAGATCCGCACTTTGGATGAAACGTTGAGTGTATCGGGATATATCAGGCTGATTCCGCAATAAACTTGATTATAATTTAAATACGTAGTTATGCAGAACTCGTGTTGTTGCCATAAGAATACGTTATTGGCATCGAGCAGAGTTAATAAATATATAATACATAATACATACCATTTAAAACAGAACTTACATTCTGGATAACAGTAGGCCTACTTAAACTGACTTCCCGGAAGTGTGGTATTAAGTAGATCATATCGTTAGTAGACTGGTGCTATTGCTACACGCTACTCAGTCGAGACATTTAATTGCCCTTCCGAAAATCGTTCATCATGCAGACGATGACCTAAAACCGGACGTAACATGAGCATTCTTGGATTGGATTTCGATATCGTCGCTAAGATTGACTTCCACTAAAGCGGTCTATGGTGGCATTGGTTTTGCATAATGCTAAACGTACAACAAGAAACCTCTTGTTCTCTTTACAGCGACTCTTTGACTTAAGGCAGTTTGTTTGAAGTGTAACAATGCTTTCTTTACTTCGCATTTAGGAAGATTTACTTACCAAATCTACACCTTTATGGTTGTACTAGTGTCGACTATTGTTGAAAACTATGCTCGTGATGTCCTAAGCTCGTGTTTATTTTGCCTAATGTTAAATCCAATCGTGCATGTAGTCAATATAACATACCATGTCTCACGGCTATTCAAATCGCCGGGCCCGTGAGGGAGCGGGTGGGTCATGGCCCGGCAGAATGCTCCCTGGGCTTCCTCCGTTGATCGTAAGAGGCGAGAAAAGAGGTTGCTTTCTGTTGCCCTGGTGTTCGCGGAGCTAACGGGTAACGGGAAGCAGATTTGTTTTTGATGTTCTGTATTTGTGTCCGTCGTCATATAAGTGAAATACCCTTGAGTACGACCAATCAAACAATCTAGTTTATATGGAGCGCGAACAACTTTGTGAATAATACGAGCAGTTAAATAATTTGTTAGAAGGGATATGAAAGCGTACAGACGTCAGGCGCTACATAAAAATCTAGCTGAAAGATATCGAGTTTTTTTAAATTGCTTCCCTGTGAATGGAATTTTAAGGACGACAGAATGAAATTACCGCAGTATTTTTCTGATTAAACGAAAACATATTATGTTTACCGATTTGCCTTTCAGACTGATAGTTTTCTGAGTTTTTAAAAACATTTCCCTTGAAAAATCGGTTTATTTGACAACAATGTTAGGAAGCAAACGTACTATTGTAGGAATGGGTAAATCGATAAACGAATTATGACGACTTTAAAATACACAATAAAACATCGACATTTAAATGCAGAACAATTTTGCTCTCTTCGAATTTATTTTATATAATTTTTTTCCTTCGGTTAAGAACAGTTTGTTGCAAGCTTTTTCTTAAAGTGGAGTGTCGTCCGTCTACTTGACCGATTCAGAACATCTAATTTATAACTTGAAAGTTACATGAATTGTATTTCATTCAATTTATCTACTCGTGGCATTTCCTCGCCAATCGAAATGTTGTCAAAACATTTTTGTTTACTATTCCCCAGGTCTACAACGCCTGATGTGCCTAAAGTCCAAATATAATTGTGTAAACCGGATCAGTCTTCTTCTTATTTTCACCACAGTTATCTATCCAAATAAAAATCACTGCGTGACATTTGGTGCCGAAACCCGGGAACGTCGAAGAAGGAGACGTCTACGTTATTCAAGGCAGTTTGGGAATCTTGGATCCTCGCGAAACACACTGTGTGTGTGGCCATTGTTATTTGGCTGGTGCGAGTATTAGGGCCCTATCAATTGGGCGCGCTCGGAACAGAAGGTTCTAATTACGGTGGATTATCTAAGAGTACTCGGACAGTGGAACATTCCTGTTTTCTCCGCGTATTGTAGGACATTAAAAAGTGCTTAATGTAGCTAGTGTATAATTAGGTGAAGTATTTTGATTGATGCATGTTAATAAATACATTGTGTAGAATTGTATAAATGTTTAAGGATATTGTTGTGTTAGTGTGTGCATGTGGTGAAAATGCTGTATGTTAGCCTGACGGATTGTTGTTTTTTTCTCCCCATTTAACCAATGTTGATTTAACAAACTGTTTACTAATTAACACATAATCATATTTCATTCCTCATCGCTCATTCCTATATCTGGGATCTTTTTGCTTTGATCTTTTTATCTGTTCAGATTCACACGTCACAACATCATGGCTACGGGAGAATCGCGTACGATTTCTAGCGACGACGCGTGTCCGCCTGATCTCGAAGGGGAGTTAACCGCGGTAGAGGAACGGAAAATGGTGGATTACCTTTCTCGAACGGGAAAATACAGTATTTCTCCACGGGGGTATTGCAATGACACCACAGACAAATTACACGATACTTCAACTAATCTGCCTTGCCCTATGACCCCTCCAAAAGTGTCCCTGTTTTCCGGGACTGATCCCGTTCCAAAATCTGAGTGCGGTTATGATATGTGGAAATTTGAAGTAAGTGGGTTACT
>JAVFBW010175385.1:0-10932 GCA_034783835.1 Mopalia ciliata
CGGTAGTTTTGACCAAGTTTCATGTACCAAGTTTTGTTTGGTCGGAGAGGGTGTGACCAAAGAATGTTTGGTCAGGGTGACCAAATTCTTTCAACAGTGAGGTGCGAAGCATATATGAAAATTTGCTCAATCATTCTGATTTAAACATTAAGCGATTCCTGATACCGATATTGGCTGTAAATTGACCATCTCTAATTTTTCTGATCTACAATAAGTGAATCCTTATCTATACCGAGAAATATTAAACAGTGACAGTTCTATGTATTGTTGTCGCGTTTGTATGTGATGTTTTGCCCGAAAAAAATATCTCAAATAATCACCGATAAAAAAATAACATAGTTTCCCAAATCTGAACGCTTATATGATCACATTCAAAACATTCCATTCACACGATTACAGTTGAAAATACACAATTGTTGCCGGTTTATATTGTTGCTGGTTTATAACCGGAAAACAGAAAAAATGCAATGACATTTCTACACATTTACGTTTGTCTTAAAAAATATAATATAGTGCATGGTGCCTTCGCTAATGATCTCATTCCAGTCATATTACGGCTTAACAGAATAACTGTTAGAATAAATAATAGTTGCTGGTCTTATATATTATCAGATCGGCGAAAAGAAAACAATAAACAATATCTGTTCTACATATTGGCGTTTGTGTCTGGTATTTAGCCCGAAAAATATCTTAATTTGCCGGAAAAAATAGCAACAAACAAAACACGAGGAGCGTTTTTGAGATCTGATTTTAATTACATTGACCCAACGCCAAACTTTGCGTCCATGGCAACGCCCACTGATACATCAGTTTACTGCTTTCCAGTAGCATCAAAAGCAACTGCAGACGCAAACGACAAAACTGCTAGCCCAAGTCACGGGGCTGGTCAACTGTTTTATGGCGGATAAACGCGGTGCATATAGCAAGTCTCACTTGTATGATGCGGTGTCACCCTATAATTGGGGAAGGAAACGATCCTTGTATATGGCAACAATCAACGAAATCGGCACAATTTTAATTCTTTGGGTATCTTACAGTTATAATCTCTGATGTTTTCTGCTGAAATCATTCCCTACAAAGTAACAGTGATCATACACTTGAGAAATCACTGTATACAATTGCAATAACCAAATTATAATCTGAATTCAAACTTACCTAGACATTGTTTTCTTTCGGATGTTAACCACAGAGTGTGAAACAAGACCAGAAATTGTCTCTTTTATATAAAATGTTGATCGGGCGAGTCCGATTGTTTGAATAAATGTGGGCGAAAACAAATTACGTTTACGTGGATAATAATTTAAAGACATAGGCCTACATTTATTTGACATCAAAATCAAGCATACGCCAGGTTGTTCTTTATCTCTGCGGGTTGCACTTAAATGTTTAAAGGGCGTTTTGACGACAGAAAAAAAACCCAATCAGAAATTTGCAACAGTCCAAGAATCTTCCCTGTATTAGGAAATAAACAAAAGGTGATGTATGCATCGTCATGTGATTTGCTATGTATTATCTAATTCATTATTATCCCTTTCATTTTTTAAACTTCTAGCATTAACGGAAAGTTAAAAAGATGAAAGTCGCATATGTCGCATAAAATTCCGTTAATTTAATCAAAGCCACCTTGTTACTTGTCAGAGCCTATCTTGTTAGAGTTTCTACCACCGACTTACCATTTCTAAACAATTATTTAATGTTAGCCTTTTATGTTTCATGTATTTGGTTGTATATTTCTGTTATATTTATGTATTCTAGCCCGATGTAACTGTGTACATTGCTACATTTAATATTGTAGTCTATATTAAGAGATTGATCACAGCTTGAATGGATTTCAACATTTGACACGGTCAGCTCTTGTCAATTTTATATAAATACACTCTTTATTGACTAGCAAAGTGTTGAAATGTATTAACGTTTAATTTCAAACAGTACTATTCGTTTTATTTGGCTATGTTGATATAAACTCTAACCTGTGTGATATAGCTTTAAGCACTGCCTTTAAGAAAAACATCCAATCGAATAAACCAAAAAAACCTGTGAAAGCGATAAAACAACAGTGAGACATTGATCAGAGGCTACACTTTTTGGACGATTAATCTGTGGTTCTTTTTTTCCCAAAAGGGATTTCGGAAAATTATTTTTAAATGATAACGGGAATTATTTTTAAGATCGTCTTTGTATATATAGACAGGACTTGCCACCAAAATTTGCTGCAAAAGAATTTTCCATCGGTGTTTAAACATAGATTCAAACAAAACGTAGATTTTTTGAAAATTTGAAGGCTTCACCGCTTTACTATTTACCAGCTTAAATCACAGTTTAATACAAACGAAATATTACGAATAACGGAACAAAATATTTCTAAATTTGTACACAAATTCAGGTTTTCTTTTTTTTTTGATAATTGTTTTTATTTACTTTTGATCAAAATTTGATAAGTAAGTATTTCTATTCAGGGAATTTTAATGTCAAATTCTTTTCTCGTCGGTTAGACATCTTCTTCGTCATGTTCATCGTCGTTTCCACCTCCTGTTGGGTCGCCATGAGTTTACTTTAATTTACAGAAAACTTCAGGGATATTGCTACACCCGGTGCAGTTTCCGACAATTTGGCACTTTTCATGTCCGAATGTATTATAAGTTAACTCTCGATCATTCAGAAAGCTAGACTGCAGATTAAACCATATGAAAGCAAGTTCGTTGGGTACATATAGAACTAAATCAAGACGAGACGATAGGATCCTAGAAAGCAAATTATTTGTAGTATTTTCGTTATTTTGGAATAACACTTTCTTAGTTAGAACATATACCTGTTCAGAAAATTTTGTAGCAAATTATTTGGTTTAACGTGTTCTGGAGTATGGAACCATATGTAACGGATATGCCTAGTCTGAAAAAAAAAGCATTGCGCATAACCTTTTACCGGAAGTCACTCAAAATCTAAAACTACAACGGAAAGGGCTATCATGGCTGAGCTAGATAGGCAGCATTTACTACAGGACAACCACAATGTATATAGTAATCCCTGAAAAAACACTAATTAAATAATACTTTTCCAGGATGAATTGACTTGCTTGAAGGCAAATGCTACCTACTTTTACACCTCAAAAATCGGCGCGTGCGATGGCGGCCTCGAAGATAAGCTAATTTCTTGCAACATATCAGACACGTTAGTACTCAGTTGTGTACACGTTATCCCTTTACACGCTGCTTACTGAAGGACTAGATCACAAAGGTTTGGCACCATAGAGATCGTCTGTCTTTCGTTTGAGGAAAACTCCTGGCACATACCTTAATCGGTCCTTTTGGAACTCCCCATTAAATACATATGTCGTAATTACAACATAGCTTACTCGTTATTACGACATAGCTCAGTCGTTATTACGACATTGCTTACTTGTAATTACGACATAGCTAACTTGTAATTACGACATAGCTAACTTGTAATTACGACATAGCTGTCTCGTAATTACGACATAGCAAAATTGTAATTACGACATAGCTAACTCATATTTGGGACATAGCTTACTAGTTATTATGACATAACTCAGTCGTAATTACGACATTGCTTACTTGTAAGTACGACATAGCTAATTCTTAATTACGACATACCTATCTCGTTATTACGACATGGTCAACTCGTAATTACGACATAGCTAACTCGTAATTACGACATAGCTAAATCGTAATTACGACATAGCTAACCCGTAATTAAGACATAGCTAATTCGTAATTACGACATAGCTAATTCGTAATAACGACATAGCTTACTTGTACTTACGTCATAGCTAACACCTAATTACGACATAGCTAACTCGTACTAACGGCATAGCTAACTCGTAATAACGACAAAGCTAAAAACGGTAAGGAAAATAGAGCATCACAAACAAGAACGCCGCATTTTGCCACATGCTATAACAACCCCTAACACAGTAACTTTTTCAAATATATCAAAGCGGTGGGGTCCAACAATAATTGAAATTCTTAAGATGTAAAATGGAACATGAGTGTGTGGGAGCAGGGGGGGGGTGCTGTTTGTGATGCTCCATTTTCCTTTCCGTTTATAGCTTTGTCGTATTAACGAGTTAGCTCTGCCGTAATTACGAGTTCATCATGTCATAATTACGAGTTAGTTATGTCGTAATTAGCAGTTAGCAATGACGTAATTACGAGTTAGCTGTGTCGTTATTACGAGTAAGCTAAGTCGTAATTACGGGTCAGCTATGTCATAGATAAGAGCTTTTTATGTCGTAATTACCAGTTAGCTATGTCGTAATTATGAGTTAGCTATGTCAGAATTATGTATTATCTATGTCGTAATTAAAAATCAGATAAGTCGTAATAACCAATTAGCTATCTCGTAATTACGAGCTAACTATGTCGTTTTACGAGTTAGCTATGTCGTAATTACGAGATAGGTATGTCGTAATTAAGAGTTAGCTATGTCGTAATTACAAGTTAACTATGTCGTAATTACGAGATAGCTTAGTCGTAATTACCAGTAAGCTATGTTGTAATTACCAGTTAGCTATGTCATAATTATGAGTTTGCCATATAGTAATGACTACTGCTATGTCGTAATTAAGAGTGAGCTTTGTCATAATTACAACTTACAAATGTCGTAATTACGACTAAGCTATGTCGAAATTACTAGATAGCTATGTCATAATTAAGAGTAAGCTTCGTCATAATTACAAGTTAGAAATGTCGTAATTACGACTAAACTATGTCGGAATTACGAGTTAACTTTGTCGTTATTACATTTAAGCTATGTCGTAACTAAAAGATAGCTATGTCGTAAGTAAGAGTAGGTTATATCGTGATAACGATTTAGCTATGTCGTTATTACGAATTAGCTCTTAAGATGTATAATGGAGCGTGAGTGTGTGAGGGGGGTGTTTGTGATGCTCCATTTTCCTTTCGGTTTTATATTTGTCGTATTTACGAGTTAATTATGTCATAATTACTAGTTAGCTATGTCGCAGTTAGGAGTTAGCTACGACGTAATTACGAGTTAGCTATGTCGTTAATACGATTAAGCTATGTCGTAATTACGAGTAAGCTATGTAGTAATTATGAGTTAGCTATGTCAGAATTATGTTTTATCTATTTCGTAATAACCAATTAGCTATCTCGTAATTATCAGCTAACTATGTCATTTTAAGAGTTAGCTATGTTGTTATTACGAGATAGGTAAGTCGTAATTAAGAGTTAGCTATGCCGTTATCACAAGTTAACTATGTCGTAATTACGAGATAGCCTAGCCATAATTACCGGTAAGCTATGTTGTAATTACCATTTAGCTATGTCATAATTCTAAGTTTACCATGTAGTAATTACGACTGCTATGTCGTAAATGAGAGTTGGCTATGTCATAATTATGAGTTTGCCATGTAGTAATTACAACTGCTATGTCGTATTTGAGAGTTAGCTTTGTCATAATTACAATTTAGCAATGTCGTAATCACGACTAAGCTATGTCGGAATTACGAGTTAGCTTTGTCGTAATTACATTTAAGCTATGTCGTAATTGCTAGATAGCTATGTCGTAAGTAAAAGTAAGCTATATCGTAATAACGAGTTAGCTATGTCGTTATTACGACTTAGCTCTTAAGATGTAAAATTTAGCGTGAGTGTGTGAGGTGGCTGTTTGTGATGCTTCATTTTCATTTCCGCTTATAGCTTTGTCGTATTTACGAGCTAGCTACGTCGTAATTACGAGTTAATTATGTCATAATTACGAGTTAGCTATGCCATAATTAGGAGTTAGCTATGACTTAATTATGAGTTAGCTATAGCGTAGTAACGAGATAGATATGTCGTAATTTCCAGTTAGTTTTGTCGTACTTATGAGTTAGTTATGTCAAAATTTTGTATTATGTATGTCGTAATTAAAAATCAGATAGGTCGTAATAACCAATTAGCTATGTCGTAATTACGAGATAAGTAGGTAGTAATTGAGACTTAGCTATGTCGTAATTAGAAGATAACTATGTCGTAATTACGGGATAGCTTAGTCATAATTACCAGTAAGTTATGTTGTAATTACCAGTGAGTTATGTCATAATTATGAGTTTACCATGTAGTAATTACGACTGCTTTGTCGTAATTGAGAGTTAGCTATGTCGTAATTACAAGTTAGCAATGTCGTAATTACGACCTAGCATAGTCGTAATTACGAGTTAGCTATGTCGTAATTACAATTTAGCTATGTCATAATTACTAGATAGCTTTGTCGTAATTACGAGTTAGCTATTTCGTAATAAGGAGTTAGCTATGTTGTTATTACGAATTAGATCCGTCGTAATTACGAGATAACTATCTCGCAATTACGACACATCCATTTAATGGGTAGTTCCAAAAGGACCGATTAAGGTATGTGCCAGGAGTTTTCGCCAAACGAAAGACAGACGGTCTCTATGGTGCCAAACCTTTGTGATCTAGTCCTTCAGTCAGCAGCGTGTAAAGGGATAACGTGTACACAACTGAGTACTAACGTGTGTGGTATGTAGCAAGAAATTAGCTTATCTTCGTGGCCGCCATCGCACACGCCGTTTTTTGACGTGTAAAAGTAGGTAGAATTTGCCTTCAAGCAAGTCAATTCAACCTGAAAAAGTTGGATATTTAATTAGTGTTTATTCAGGGATTACAATATACATTGTGGTTGTCCTGTAGTAAATGCTGTCTGTCTAGCTCAGCCCTTTCCGTTGTAGTTTTACATTTTGTGTGAACCCGTTTCCTATAAGCCTTTGTCGGCGAAGCAGATTCTGACCTTGGGAATTTACCTTATGCCACATGGTTGTGAAGGAACAAAGGTGCATGGGAATGACAAGGGAACTTTGATAGCTGGTTGCTAGAGAAAGTTTTGAACTTTATACAGGCGAAAAACTGATTATTGCTGGTAAAAACCTTAAAATGAAAGCTTTAGATATATCCACGGACTTGTTTCACCTTGATTCCGATTTAAAAGATGTTACATTCTGTGTAGTTTGGATAAAAGACGTTTTTTGATGAAGCTGTTCCGTCAGTATTGTACACGCTACCATGACGGTACTTGAATCTATGTCTACCTCCCCTTCCCTCCACTTCAGGAAACACAAAAGAACTCGACCATTATCAGTATTGATACCATTTCTGTAGGCTATATCTTTACCAAGATATTTTGGTTTGGATGTTTCTATCAACACTTATACATGGTGACATTTTGGATCTTTATTGAAAGTATTGCAACCTTACCGTTGTTCGCGCGTTCCTTTCTTTCTTTGCTTCGCATTTGTTTACGGCCGGCTGGGTTAGACCTAAACAAGAGCCATAACAATGGCAAGCGATAGCCACATAATGGGACCCGCAACTCTTAACCACCTTCGTACTTCTATCTTTTGTCCTCGTAACAAGCTTCACCTCTTTTAATTGTACAGAACAAATAAAAGAATTATGTAAAAATGTATCCAAGATTCGTGAAAACGGAGATACAAATAGGCACAGAAATATGGTACTCAAGTGTTGAAAATAAGCATTTATTACTTTTCTATACTTTATAATGGGTGTGATTGATTGATTCGATCGATTGGTGGACACTGTGTTTCAGTATTCTGCTTATATAGAGCGGCAATATTTTCCAACGGTTGAGACTCACTACCTCTTAATCATGCATAAAATGCCTTGTTCTGTTAGAATATTAATGTTTATATATTTGCTAAAGGCGCATTCTCACGGTGCGATTTGAAGTAACGATTTTACGGGATTTCCGCTATTTGGGGAGTTTTGATTGGTCGACTGTTTCGAACTCCTTTATTGTCCAATCAAAATGCTGAAAATAAGGGGAATCCCCTGTGAGATTGGGCCTTAAGTTTTGACAACACGACTGTCATTGAAACACCTAACCGTAGAGGTAAATTGATGGACCAAATAACCTTTGAATTGCTTTTTCTAATATTGGTGAATAAAGAATTAAAATCTATTTGAGTTTAAAAGAAACAAATGCAAATACGTGCAAAATGCAATACTTACTCACGGCGTTAACATTACAGTCAAACACATCCACCACGACGAGAACAACAAGCCCCCAAAATACACATATAAATCTGATGACGGAAAACATATGACAGTTGATAATCAGTTTATTTATGTTTATAAAATACAACGATATTAAAATGAAAATTTCTGAAGCATGTACTTTATATATACATATATATTAAATCACTTATACCGGGTTAGAGATAGACCTACAACATGGAATGACGTCATATAATAGAATATTAAATTGAATAGTGCTTCGACCTTACGACCCCTGGACAGGGGACACAACGTTTGAATAGTTGTAACCCAATAAGCCAACGTTGCTGTTTGGTTTCGCCTTCAGTGAGAGAAACTTATGTTTCTTTCAATCGACATATTTCCAAAAGGACCTTATACCAAATGACCATGATTAGCTTCGTGCTATGTTTTATTTTCAAAGGTACCAGAACATTTGTGTTTGATAGTAAATAAAGCAGTTCAGTAAAACAGTAACAGCTTGTTTTTATCTATTTATAAATAAAGTGTATGGTACATACATTTGAGAAAAAAATAAAATGAAAAAATAAAGGAAACAAATTAATAAAAAATATGGTTTGTCCATATTTATACGTGATACTAGCTTAAACAGGCCCAGAAACGGACTATCTAGTTCGTAAGGCTCGTTTTGGAACTGTTTTACCTCCGGCTGTTACAGCGCATCTCTTTGGCTGACGTCCTTCGCAAATGGCTACCATATATACAAACATACATCTTTAAATTGAATTGACAAACCCATTTTAGCAAAATGTTTAACAAAAGAAATAATAAATTGTATAATGACTTACTTTCAACAACAACAAATCCTCTTGGGACAAAACAATCCAGATATTTAATCTCTTGCTAAAAGAAGCCTTCCTCAGTCAATAAAATAAGTCCTTATTCCCAGAGATCCAACAGAATTACAGAATCTTTGTGTAAAATTATCACTTTTATTAAATCTTTTTTCAGACTTTAAAACCAAACTTATTCGGACCTTTAATTTCTCAAATCCCCATCGTGGTATTACGTTGGGGATCGTCTATCAACTATTATCCTTGATCTCTTAAATAACTATATTTCAGACAGTTCCAAATCTATTTGTAATTCACTATTTGAAACTGCTGATCCACTTTCTTTTAAAATGCCCTTTGTTTATTCGGCAGCGCCAAGAACTTTTTCAAAATTTAACCAGGAGTGGATATATTGCTGAGGAAAGCACAACTGATTTATTGTACGGTTCAGCAGAGTCCGACGAATCGTGAAACACCAATATCACTCTGGTGGTGTGCAGATTTATAACTTCTACTTGGAGATTTACGTAGTTTGCCATTCAAATATAGCCTTTGCTAGCAGGAGCTAGACTGCCATCAACAATTAATTATTTGCTGTATGTTTGTACCGCAATGAAGAGTTTGAAATATCGCTTTACCAATTTTTTTATGTAATGGGATCTATAGTTTTCCAGTTACATACTGCAATATTTTCGCGTACAGCTCCGGCATTATAAATACATTGTTCCCATTCCATTCAGACAACTAGATTTCTAATTTTTGTGCACGATGATACTTTTTTTCCTTGTTGTTTTTTTGTTGTTGTAGCCCCGAATTGGCGCCTTTCAGTATGACGCCCATGTCACTCAATCGGTCAATCACAATTCAATCAATGTTTATTTCAATCAAATCCGATAATTAACAGTTCAGAAAGACGTTATTATGACCCAAAGTCGCTAAATACAATTCAAGAAGACATTCAGGTCAAACAAAACAGTCAGTCCCTCCAGATTTTGTTCATTTAGACTTTGTTTCTGCATGACCTCTGTGTGTGTGACGGCGAATCATATCGTTTTTGTTGTTCATATTTAAACTATTCACCTTTAAATGTCGAAAAAAAACCCACCCTAATATCCATTAGAACAAAAGTAAGGGAAGCAATCAGAGGTAAGTCGACCATTGCTTTTTTGTTTTTCCTATCCCAATAATATGCCTGGCAGCTTAGTACAACATCCAAACTGACGTTTTGACACACAAGATGTTGAAGGAATGACACCAAATATTTTCACAGCAAGTGCGAAGCGTGCAAGAAAATTTATCCAATCATTCTGATTTAAACATGAAGCGATCCCTGATACCGGCATTGGCTGTAAATTTTCTTGGTCATCTCTAGTTTTTTTTATCTATGATAAGTTATTCCTTATCTATACCGAGAAATAATAAAGAGTGACAGTTCTATGTATTGATGTCGCGTATTTATGTGATGCTTTGTCTGAAAAAATATCTCAAATAATCACATGAGGTTTGCCGATAAAAAAACCGTAGTTTCCCAAACCCGAACGACTTTATGATTACATTAATACCATTCCATTCACAGGATTGCAGTTGAAAATACATAATTTTTTCTGGTTTGTATATGGAGAACAGAAAAAATAACAATAACAGTTCTACATATCTATGTTTGTCTGAAAAATATAGTATAGTTTATGGTGCCTACGCCAATGATCTCATTCCAGTCATATGACGGCTTAACAGAATAACTGTTAAAATACATAATAGTTGCTGGACTTATATACAATCAGATCCGAGAAAAGAAAAATAAAAAATATCAGTTATCAATCACGGCAGTATCTACGGCCATTTTAGTTACAGAAAATGTAGGGCGCCCAAACTATTTCAAGCCCAAATTAATGTCAATATATTTATATTTTCATCAATTCCTGTAAAAATCAACCTGATAGCGGATTCAGAACCCTGATTATGGTCTGAAGAATTTTGGATAGGAACCTGGAAAATTGTTCTAGAAACTGCCCTGTAAATATTGGCGTTTATGTCTGGTATTTTTCCCGAAAAATATTTTAATTTGCAAGAATTTACGCGGTGCCGATGGCAAGTCTCACTCGTAT
>JAVFBW010175396.1:0-10932 GCA_034783835.1 Mopalia ciliata
GGGAAAAACAACAAAAATCTAGTTGATTTTAAGATCAACTGCGTGAACCTTTACAAAATGTAATATTGTTTTTTCTTAGTAATAAGTCCCATTTATTTCTGTCTATAATTGTTTATTTGCTTGTTTGTGGTGCTTAGTCCTTGACATTTGACTATCGTTCGGAAAAAGTACAAAATATATGTCACTTGTTTCTCTCAAATAAACTTTGGTTGAAATTTGCCAAGATGAAGTTAGACCGTATATTGGTGATATATTATATTTTACATCAGAGAAATAATATGTTGTTTAGTTTTTCAAGTCACCAGTTTGCCTACAACAGTGTTTTCCAAGATCCCCAAATGATTGGGTTATCCAGCTGAGCAGAATTTACCGCCTTCTAGATTTTTATGCTGATAACAAATTTGAAAGCTTCTTGACCACGAATCTATCTTTAGCTAAAAAGCAAGACAGCGAAGCACTGCAGATAACGGGTTTCTGCAGACGAGGGTTGACGGAGATCTATAGCCAGTGAAATAGCCTTACCTTCAGCAGAGCAGACGGACGACGCTGAAGGCAGACCAAAGTATTGTTGCTGCCAACATAGCTTTGATCCATCGGTGTAGACAAATGAGTGGTTATCGTATAAATTCTTTATCTCGTCAAACGTTTGCTAACAAAAACTGCGCACATGTTTCCGACTTTTTTCTTTCTGTAAGATCAAAGAGAAGCCTTGGAAAACATCAAAGGTGGAAAAGACGGAAATATCACAGGTGGATTGTCTTCCAGAACAATACTAGTATGTTCTAGATGTGGTCTCATACACATCGCTAATGTAGAAGTTTTCATTGGACTACGATCAAACCAATCTGCCCATGCTGGATCAAAAAACATAGCTGTTACTAGAGTTACCAAGCTTTTTTTTATAGAGTATTGGAGACCAAGTAGTATTTTTTGGTGGTGTAACGATGTCCCGTTTGCTTTTACATAGAGTCTTCAATGATGGTGTGCGGGACCCCCAAGACTTAGCCCTGATGGTGGGAAAAAACGATAGCTAACTATTGAATGGTGTCCTAAAAAGGATGCAATTTCCGTTTGTTTTCTGGCGCCCATTTTTAAATTTTATTAAGACTCCACGTCGTGTCATAGGCGATCTCAAGATTGTAGGAGACCGAAACAAAGAGTTGTTTTTTTATAAACCTGTTTCTAATACATATTTCGAAACGGACCAGGTGGTTAAATTGACCGACCTTGTCTCAAAAGAACTTTTGTGAGTATGTTTTGGCCCCCAAGGACATTTTTAAACCAAACCCAAATCACAAACAAGGTCGAATGAAATACTCAATTAAACAATAACTCATAAAAAGGAGCGTGGCATCGCAGATAATATGTGTTCTTTGTGGACCGGCTCTCAGATTGTCCTTTAGGGGGAAGGAATCGTGCTCGAATTCACGCTTCAAACTTAAACAAGATAAATTATAAAAGTAAACAAAATCGATACAGTCAACATTGTATTACCTGCATAAACTATGAGAAAAAGGAGGTGGAGATACCATGTTCTGTGTGGGCGGCATGAAATATTGGCCTAAATCAATTGTAAAAAGTATTCCCCTATTTTTGTTATTATTGATACTGTAATTATTATTATCATCCACTACGATCTTGCTCATTGTTATTATTGTTGTTACTATTTATATTTTTGTTTAAAATTATCTCTTATCTATGCTATACACATTATCTATCTCTTTACAGGTACCAACAATAACACACGACAGACAAAGTTATTCAAGAGGAAAACGTCGAACTCGCTGCACCCAGGAGCATAACAACATACAGAGAAGACCGTTTTAGATAAACCTGGGATTCCTTGAACACTGCGTGAAACACCAAAAGCAACTACAGTCTGAACATAGGCGTAGAGGACGGGGGCACGATTTTTTTTTTTTTCGGGTAAAATTCGGGCAAATTAAGATATTTTTCGGACAAAATATCAGACACAAAGACCAATATGTAGAACTGTTATTGTATATTTTGTCTTTTCTCATACCTGATTATATATAAACCAGCAACAATTACGTATTTTAACAGTAACTTTGTGAAGCCGTAATAGGACTGGAATGGGCATGATTATTTTTTCCAGGCAAAACTCGAGAAAATCAAGATATTTTTTCCGGACAAATTGTTGGGCACAAACGTCAATATATAGAGCTGTTATTGTAACAATTATGTATTGCCAACTGTAATCTTGTCAATGGATTGCGTTGAATGTGATCATAGGCGTAGGGAACTTAGGATTTTTTTTTAATCGGCAAAACTCAGGCATGTGATTATTTGAAATATTTTTCGGGCAAAACGTAACATTCAAACGCGAAATCAATTCATAGATCTGTCACTGTTTAGTATTTCTCAGCATATATAAGGATTTACTTATCGGAGATCATGAAATCTATTTTTAAAAATCTTGGGATGATCAGGAGCATTTACAGCCAGTACTGGTATCTGGAATCACTTCATGTTTAAACCAGAATGGCTGGATAAAGTTTCTTGCACGCTTAGCACTGTTTTGTGAAAATACTTCATGTCATTCCAGTAACCTCCTGTTCGTCCGAACGTCAATTTGGGGTTTTAATAAACTTACAGGCATTTTTTGATATAGGAAAAACAAAAAAGCCACGACTTATCTTTGATTATTTCTTACTTTTGTTCTTTTTGGGTATAAGGGTTGGTTGTTCGACAGTTTAAGGTAAATACTTTAAATATGAACAACTATATAAAGCAATTTGATGATTTCATTGGCCATCACCCACAAAGAGAACAGAAAAATATTCTAAATGAATTGTATTTGGCGGCTTCAGGCCACAAAAACGGCTTCTTGAACTATAATTTAACGGACTTTAATGGCATAAACATTTACTGAAATGTGATTAGCCGATTCGGGACTCCAAAAAAGAAGGGGGGTAGAGGGGGGAGACAGCATCATGCACAAAATTAGAAATCTATCTGTCTGAATGGAATGGAAACAATGTACTTATAAAATCTGGAGTTGTGTGCAATAGTTTTGCAGTATATAACTGGAAAACAACATATCTCATTTCATTAAAAAGTTTGGCATATTTCAAACTTGTCATTGTGGTGCAAACAGACAGGCCTTTACGGGCTGCAGTTGTATCATGAAACTACTAAGAGATTTTTAAAAACTGCTCTGAGATATCTTCTATTAACGGACATTTAAGTCAATCCAAAACTCGTGATGTACGTATAGAAATAATTTTGGTGTTGCCAGTCTCACTCGTTTCATAGCTTTGGCCAGAGACTTTCACATCATAAAATACTCAAGTGGCTATAATCGGGGTAACGATTATTTTAAAAATGGACAATAAAATGCCAATCTGATCAACGTTCTCGCCCATGGTATTTTCAAAAATCAGCATAGATTGCCGATCCGTCTTTCCTCATTCTCAGATAATTCGGGTCTAGGTGGACCTTCGACCTTTTGTTGGGTTTTCATGTTTTAAATTTGAAATGGCTACCTCTTGTTGCCTTTTTTTTCTCTTTTAAAATTGCAAGAATTAAGATCGATCAATGAAAAAGACAGGATGAATTTTTACTGCTAAAAACGCTGAGATTGCCTCTACAGGCTTCTTCATGGACCCTCGTCTAGGCCATTATAGTCAAGATCCCCCTTCCCTGTTATAGAATGCTAAATCCGCCGCTGTCAGCTGTGATCTGCGGCTAAACACAGATCGGACGAGGTTATATTAATATGTGCTTCGACCCGTCTCCAGTAATTACTGTGTAGATCTGTCTATTAGCACTACTTACCGTACATATATATTTATTGATGATAAATAATTTTCGGGCAAATGATACATTTTTCGGGCAAAACATAGTCTGCCCCCCCTAAAAATACACACTCCCCTACGCCTATGAGCCTGAAGACCTGTAGTCAGCTCGGCATGCTCACTAAGAGCACACATTTTTACTGGTTCCGATGCAGCTTCCAAAAACTGCAACTGTTCTAGGCATAGATGTGAGATTGCTCCTCGAGATATGTAGATGACACCTTTTAATCATAAAGCAGGATTTCCTCGATTCCTACTTTCGCTTCATTAATAGCATCGATGATTGCATACAATTTACCAGTGAGTCAGAAAGATAGTTCTCTCTCGTTCAGTGACGAGAAATCTTGACAACTCTGTTTAATTTACGGTGCATAGGAAAGCCACGCACACCAACCAATACTTCCCACCATCTTTTATACCAGAACGAAGAGTCGTCAGAACACTTCATCACAGATGTGAGCCCATCGTGGCAAATGAAAATGACAACTGCATAGAACACAAATTTATTTCATCAGAATTGACAGGTTGTGGATACCCAAACTGGACAAATATATATCAACAAATTAGAAACATACAGAACAGCAATTGTCAAGATAGCAGCATGTTTTTAATCAACCATGTTATTTTGGACTTATTGACAAGATTCGTCAATTTAAAAAAATAATTTAGGAGCATAAAAAGTCAGCATACTTGTCAGGGATTTTGTCGTCAGTAAGTGACCATCGGTATTGTCATTGCATGGAATGACCTTCAGTATGAAAAACAAAAACAGATTTCTACGAATTGAGAGGCAATGGAGACAAATAAAACTTCAATATCTCATAAGTTGGACGATGGAGGTCAGGATATTGATCAAAATCGATTTTAATATAGCCAGATTCAAAGTCCAGCGTCACTAATATGACGTCTTTGTCGAACTGAATTCCAGGTAGCTATGTAACAATTGATATTTTTAACAACAACTGGGATGCCTATTGGCAATAGTTTTGAGGTTTCTATCAGTGTGTCCTGGTGTGTGGTAAATTAAGACAAATTCTGATAATATTCGTTTTCCTGGAGGCAAAGAAGGTTGATGCCATTTCTCCTGCTGTTAATTTTCAAATTATGATATACATTATTACGCATGAGCACCAAGAACGTAGCAGAGCAACGGCGAAGTTCTGATATGTCACGCCATAGGGGAACAAATTAAAAAAGGTGCATGGAAAAGTGCGTCACTTGTATTTGTGTATGTGGCTGATGGCGTGTGGGAGCATAATGACTATTGATTGCTAGTAATTGATCAAATTTAATGTTGAGTAAAAAGGAAGAAAGTGTTTTTTCCTTTTCCTACAGGATTTGTCTTCAATGTCATTTAAAATTAGTTAAAACTTAATGTGTGTGTCCTAATGTTTCTAACGGACGTCTCTTTAAAGTGACATTTACAAGAGCATTAAATCAGATATTAATTTGAATTCCAGTTGCTTCCCTTGACAAGCACTCTCCAATCTTGACTTAGTTCGTGCAGCCTTGAACTCGATACCAATGGCCTTATTCTCGAAAGACAATCGATTACACCAGATTAAGTGACTTATACCTGATTGGAGATAGGCCTTCAGAAGGGTGTGACGTCATCTAATGGAGGATTAAATTTAATAGCATTTCAAGTCTCGGTTCAGCCGATGTGAGCTTTACGATAAACTGGTTCAGATATTGCTTTCTCGGTATAAGCTATGAAAGACCGATTAATTAGTTAGTCTTTCACGCCACATTCAGCAGCTTTAAAGCTACGCTGTGGCGTGAACATTAGCACATTCTTTTATTTTATACTTTAAAAAAAAAACTTATATCATTTTCATCAATGGTAGAAAACATCAAAAAGAGAGAGAAAAAAAACGTCATTGGTCGACATGCGTATACAGGTCACGTGATCGTGTTTCCAGGGTCGAATTACACAGATCGAAACAAGTGAAAGGACGGAAAGCTGTGGTACAGATTGGCAACAAAAGTTTAGACGAGCCCTGTATCAAATTGTCGATAATGTCGTAGTGCTATAAATGCACTTTATAAATAAGCGGCGATCGCTTCACGGAGGAGTTAAGAAATGGCACTCATTACCAAGCACAACTCCTAAAGTAAAGAACTACTTTGTCGACAATATGATAACTGCTGCGTACTGGCTCGAAGCAAATGCAGATCACACCTCGTCTAAATGGCGCACCTGACAATAATATTTTCACACCTGTTATCAAAATTCGACCTAATCAGCGAATACTACTTTGATTGTGTTCAAGGAAAACAGTTCTGCTCATCTTGCCTTTCATTTTGTAAGCTCACGCCAATTTAAGTAAGAAACGACCATTGTTAGCAAAGAAACAAATACTACCTGATCTTGATTTATTCTACACCAAATTTAGCCCACCGGCATAATCTTTCTCTATGAATTAGGCGAGCGCATGTAGATACGGAGGCAAGCCATGCTACTATGCAAGACCCTTTGATTGACTGAATCAGATGATGTATGGTAACGACACAGCTAGTCTTGAGACGCATCATTCTAAAATAAAATCAATCCTACTTCCTACGTCGAGATAAGATACACCCGGGACATCTTGTTTGCACTTCTTTTATTTGCTGAGCTGTGGCGTAGGTCGCCCCAAATATTGGCGGAAATTAATGCGCGATGGCCTAGCATAGCCTACGAGAGTTGTCATAGTCTCGTCCACTATAGTGACTCTCGCGAGAATACGATTGGAGACGCATGGCACAGTCGAACTATAATCGGACAATATAGTCCACTTTGTTGTTCACAAATGTCAACATGTCTGGTCAATTGTTGGATGTCCAAAATATCAATTGAGGTTTTTAAAAAAAAGAACCATCCTTAATGTGTGACACCTATGTGTTCATGATGACCGTAAGGACACCATGGCGTGATTTTAGGGTGAAAGTTTTAGAAGAAGGATTATAGAAGTAAGTTGCATTTATTATTAATGCTCAAACCTTCCTTTAATTGTCTGGTGCTGATAAACTTTGACCAAACTGAGCTTTATATGTCGATCGACTACAAACCGCGACGGATAAATCATCACAAATACACAAAAAATTATCCACAGAGTAGCATCGAGAGAGTAGTAGAAGAAATCGCGGTGAATTCTTTAAAATCTTAGATATTCTGAATCTCACGTCTGACGTCTACAAAACTGAAAACTTAAGTCACATGGGGAAATGTCCTCGTTAATCCAGAGCGCTGACAAGAGTGAGATCATTTATTGTGGGATGATATTGAAACCCAGAACACCGATTGTTGTCCTGTGTCATCTGAACCTATGTGAACTTTATTACTTCTTATGGAGAACATGTGTTTCCGAATTTGATAATTGTTTGACAAAAACTCCTGAATGACCGTGTATGTTTTGCTGGCTTGGAGGGACCTTTGGGCAAACCACCGTCCAAGTCTGGAGCATATAGTACAGTAGCTAAGTCATTGGTTGTCAGTTACCTCGGGGGTTATATTCTTTCCCTGTTCGGCTGGAACAAATGATTCAAACAACCCGATGATGACGTTAATCTGCCATAATATGATCAAATAAACATAAAAATGAATATGGGGTAATTCGGCATCGTCTTATTCATTACATTTACAGAGTTCCGCGTATATATCGAATACACAGATATCAAAGTTCCAGACATGCCTTAGCATTCGGTGTTGTGCTGTACAAATCTGAGCAATCTATTTAGGAGATTAATTAGACAGAAATAGGCAAGCCATGTATTTCTGTCCGTTTAAAAAAATATGTAAAATTCCCTGTGGATTCGATTTTATCAGTTCGTGAAATTCCCAGTCAACTTGAATGGGTGGTATTATTTACATTGGAGGATACGTCGACGTGATTTTATATTGTAAACGTTAATACTATGTATGCTATTGATATAAGATAACGATTCCATTTAAATGCGAGACATTGCTTAATGCTCCTGTTAACATGGTTAGTTAGTTATCAAATGACCGTAGTGCATGATTGCACTTGGGCTAAAAATAAACTATATGTTTACTTACGGGTTCAACAAAATATACTATACTCGGAATCACAGCCAGTATTCAACAGCAATGCTTCTGTTGTCTCCTCCAAAATAGTCGGATGTAGTGCAAATAAAATACATACAAACACATATTTTTATTATACTCCATTTCTCGTAACAATGTATGGGATGCAAGCCGAATTGATTTCTCACACGTTAATTTGAATACAATTATTGCGACACCCTAATGTTCTTGTCGGCCATAAATTGTCAAGAGGCGCATTCGACTGGACGTTTGCCTAAAGCACGTACAGATTTAAATAAATATATATATTTAAATGCCCTGTGCAGTAGTTTCGTAATCATAACATTAATCGACAAATGACATTTTCGAATTTCCATATGCGATTTTGTCAAAATCAGATGGATTTTAATTCACACATTTTTGCTAGGCGTGTTTAATTTGTTTGCACGCCTAAATTAAATTGCACAACATTACAACAACGGTAAAGTAAATTGTTTTAATGTGCAATTATAAGTATCAGCAAAATTAAATTCTCGTGTGTTATCGGCCGACAGCAGTGTTTTACACAAACCATGTTAACTTATGTACAAAAGTGCTTACCAAAGTTTGTACCTTTATAACATGAACTGTTACCAAATCCAGTTTCTATCTGATTGTCACGGACAGATTGAAACTGCTTTTGGTAAACAGCACACTGTGAAACTCGAAATATAGCGGAGTTGATATACTTATACAAATAACAACAACGAGCATGAAATGGAAAAACGAAAAGCTGACAATGTGCCTACAATAATCCTATAGCTGCAAAAGAAGCTGAATATATGGTGCACGATTTCTTTATATTTTGGTGAAATGAGAAATTTTAGTAAAGAGACCTTTTAACGACTACGCATTGTGTGTGTATTCCTCTGTTATCAATATTATTCTACAGATAGCAATCAGAGCATGCTTGTTATTGGAAGTCCCGTAAAATATTATCTAACTTAAACAACTCTGCTTGAGATCAACTTTGAATATTCCAAAAGTTTGGAGAAAGTAAAAGCAGAATACAGGGATATGTTCAAATATTATTTAAATGGCAGGGTTTTTTTTTAATTTCAAATTAATCAATGATACTAATTATTCTACATAAGTTAAAAAACATAGTTTGATAATATGGGTTTGAGAGTTGATAAATTGCATGTCTCCTCAAAACACAAAGGAAATTAAAACATTTTGTTTCAGTAGAGATGCTTATTAAGGGTCATTTGAACAATATGGTCATCATTGTGACAGCCTATCTGTCATTTACTGAATGAGTTATTGCATTGATGAATTGAGTTCTTAAAATCAAGTTCGTGTTAATATCATTGACCAAAAAATGTCGGATATCGAGATATATTGCTGTACATATTGTCCTTATAATAAGTATGTTAATTTTTTTCCACGCCCAACGTAACAAATAATCACACTCGTCCCCAAAAATAAATTTCCATCATTAACTAAAATGGCAGGTCTAAGATGACCAAACGATGTTTATTCCCTAATCCAGATCAGATTAGATTTTACATTTGGTGACGCATTATCTTGTCGAATCGTAAATTTACACTTTGAGCACATCTTTGGTGTTGGAATCATGTTTCCATCTTTAAAAGACATTTCTTAAACGCTTAATTGTCCTTCCAAATTCATTTCAAGTCCTGTTTGTAACGGTTCAATTCTGTACAGATTTGGATTTAAATGAATGTTTATTAATAGTGTGTGGGCGACTTAAATCATTTCCGTCTCTTGATGCTGATCCGAAATTAATTTCGTCTGGGCATACCTCTTGCCTCTTTTGTCGCTGAGTTAAGCTTTTAGTGACGCTGTGTTATCTTTTTAATACGTGTTGAATTAACTTAAGTAATGTCTAACATTCCATAATTATTTTTTTAAGAATCTACCACAATCCATTGACAAATGGACGGGTTAACCTTAAAGGTGCCATTCATTTAAATATCATTTACACCAGGCTAACGGAGATGAATTTTAACGAGGGTGATGTCTGTATTTTTTCTATTTAAGGATAGCATTTTATGAGATTGAACAGATTCTAGTTCACAAAATTAGTTGAAGAATCAAACCAACGACCCTCAAGGTTAGGTGCCTAACTCTGAGGGTCGTGGGTTCGATGTCCAAGATATGCACCGAATCGACAGCAGTAAATTCCGGTCATCTAGACCACTCAGCCACCCGGCTTTCTAGAAGGTTGAGTGGTCTAGGTGGCCAGCATTTACTGCTGGCGATTCGGTGCCTAACTCTGAGGGCCGTGGGTTCCATTCCCGCACGGGTTTAAAGCCGCAAAATTTTCTGAAACAAGTATCTGTTCAAACTAAAAAAGTATTATCCCAAAGTAACGAAAATACTGTTAAAATTCACTTTCTAAAAGACACAAAAATTTTAGGGTGATGTACATGTGTATTTCTGACCATATTCTGTCAAACCAGCTTCAGACAGGTACTGGGATTTGCAATGTCTTTGGTAGCTACGCTACTTGTTTGTTTGTTTGTTTGATTGGGGTTTAACGTCGTACTCAAGAGAATGTCATTTATATGACGAGTCCGCCCGATGGGTGACGGAAACCGCCCTTGGCACCACTGGCAATAAACAAAGACAAGGCCTGACTATGCTACTTAAGTCTTCCAAACCTTTAAAAATAAGCGAACGCTTCCGTGATTCTACACTTCCGATATGACTGATTGATTTAAGTTTAACGCCACATTCAGCGGTATTTCAGCACTATGTGTTCTATTGGCTTTTAACCGAGGGTATTTGCCATTGTGCCGTCCTCGAGAAGGCGGAGGTGGAGCTGTAGAGGGAGGAGGCTTAATGTCTACCTCCATCCCTTCCAATGGATAAAAGCCGTTTTCCAGAGCAGCCGGCTGTGATCCAATGAATTTGCTTGTAGATGATTGTGGAGAGAGAGGGTAACCCTCTCGACGTCAATTACATTGATTGGTTGTTCAAAAAGAAACTCTTGAACAGCGTCCCTTGTAGCCTTGGAAGCGCGAGCCTTTGGGTCAGGTTTTTTTAAAGCTTTTGTTTTATTGTCAGATTTATAATTATTTT
>JAVFBW010175407.1:0-10931 GCA_034783835.1 Mopalia ciliata
AATGGGTGTTTTCGAATAGGGTACTACTGATGTGAATAGGGTAACAGGTATTTTATATGCTCCAATATGCGAATATTGATATCAATTGGGTTTTGTAGACATCCTTGTAGACCAACAGACTCACCCACATTGAATCGGGAATAGGGAAATCGGTATCGTCGAATAGGGTAATACTGATGTGAATAGGGTAACAGGTATTTTATATTCTCCAATATGCGAATATTGATATCAATTGGGTATTGTAGACATTCTTATAGATCAATTAACAGTCTCACCCACATTGAATCGGGAATAGGGAAATGTGTATCGTCGAAAAGGGTAATACTGTTGTGAATAGGGTATTATACACTTTAAAGGCTTCAATGGGCAAATTTGGATATAATAGAGTATTATAGGCATACTTATTGATCAACAGTCTCACACACATTGGATCGGGAATAGGGAAATGGGTATCGTCAAATAGGGTAATACTGATGTGAATAGGGTATTATATAGTTTAAAAGCATGCAGCAATGGGCAAATTTGGATATAAGTAGAGTATTATAGGCATACTTATTGATCAACAGTCACCCACATTGAATTGGGAATAGAAAATGGATATGTCGAATAGGGTAATACTGATGTGAATAGGGTAACAGGTATTTTATATGCTCCAATATGCGAATATTGATATGAATCGGGCATTGTAGACATCCTTATAGATCAACAGTCTCCCCCACATTGAATCGGGAATAGGGAAATGGGTACCATCGAATAGGGTAATGCTGATGAGGGTAACAGGTATTTTATATGCTCCAATATGTGAATATCCCCATGATTAATAAAGAAGGAGGGTAGAATTGTGTATGTCGATCGCAGTTAAACCAAGGTATACATAATAATTCGACTGCTTTTGGCTGTTAGATGTTCGGAATCGACAAGTCGTAATTTTACAGAAATAAAATCTACATCTTCACAAAACCCCTGAATTGCCAGCTGAAAGCTGAGATTTTGCATATACAGACAGTAACCAACAATGTCTAAACGTTACCATTTCCACCCAATGTCATATAAAAACGTATTTTTTAATGGCAGCCTGCAAGCAATCCGAATAGCTGTCTGTTTGAAAACTCTGTAAATAGTTAAAGACTTGAAAGGTGAGACATACATAAAAAACAGCTTCATTTACGTGAGGATATAAGTATTTCTACTCTATGTCGTATGAAAATGTGTTTTTGAAAAGCTGTCGTGAAGCAAGCGGAATAGCTGTCGTTAGGAGAACTCAATAAATATCACAAAAAAACGATTTGAAATTTGATACATACAACTAACCAAGGTCGTATACAAGAGGACATGATCATAATCACCCTAGCTGTTATCACTTTCATATTATTATTTTTCACCATCTGCGATTCTTTTTCACATATATATGCATATGTAAAATAAATGTCTTTATTTTACATATGTTAAAGATTTCACATAAGTCAAAAACATTATTTATTTTACACACGTTGAAATGTATTTCACTTAAGTTTAAAACAATTCAAAACATTTTTTTTTTTAAATAATTCGACAAATAAAATAAACTTTGATTTAATACCTATGTTGAAAAGAATTCCACTATTCCCGATACAATGTGGGTGAGACTGTTGATCTACAAGGATGCCTATAATACTCTATTTATATCCAAACTTGCCCATTGCTACCTTTAAAGTATATAATACCCTATTCACAACAGCATTACCCTATTCGACCATACCCATTTCCCTATTCCCGATTCAATGTGGGTGAGATTGTTGATCTATAAGGATGTCTTCAATACCCAATTGATACCAATATTCGCATATTGGAGCATATAAAATACCTGTTACCCTATTCACATCAGTATTACCCTATTCGACGATACCCATTTCCTTATTCCCGATTCAATGTGGGTGAGACTGATGATCTATAATGAAGCACATTGGAGCTTATTAAATACGTTTCACCCTATTCACATCTACATTAACCTATTCGATAATAGCCATTACCCAATTCACATCAATATTACCCTATTAAACAGACATATATGTTTATATTCCCCGTTTATATCAGTTACCGTACCCTATTCAGACCTATATTAACGCGTTCGACACTTATCCATACGGTATTCATGTATCCTATCCCATGTTCAGTGCCAAGAATATTTTTCCAACTATCTCCCCTAATGTGAAAATGGACCATTCCAATTTTTTTGAATCGGAAATATGGTAAAGGGAAACGGGTGCTAACTTCAGGACATATCTATTCTTTTATATTTTGTATGCAGGCCATTTTCACAAGATAATCAGCATGCTACCCGCTTTATATGACAAAAGATCCAATATAAACTGAATTAATAGCCAATCTTTATATGCCTCATTATTTAAAGTACTTCAGATTTTGAACTGTTCCTCAGGGCAACTTGCTTATTTCTCGAAACGTTCCGTTGTAGAGTCTTCAAATTTACTGCCATTTAGAGAGGAAAATCTGGGCTTACAAGAAGTAATTCAATCATTTTGTTTTTGAACTTTTGGTAAAAGTTTGACAAAAAGTTGGTATGTAAATTACAAAGAAGTAGACTGAAATATTTTGTTTGCGCAAATTCGCGAAAAACACTGGATTTTCGTTTAAATGATATTCCATTGAATAAAATGATTTATTTGGTGTTGTAGTAATAAACTCAATTATGAGACTTGTCAATTTTCTGTATATTTTTACAAGCTTCCGAAGAGTGACTTACTTCATCGTCAGGATTATGGCATTTGCAAAGAGGGTTGTAAGATTGTCTTTATATAGGGATTTTGACAACAATCCTTAGAATAAGTAGGGCTGTTTATTATGCCAAAGCAACAGACAAAACATGCAGATTTAGGAATGGATTTTACATTAAAGACCAATAAAAAACAGAACACCTGGAGTGAACTAGAATCAAGCAACTGATCAGAGGATGGCTTTATAACGTGAGTCGATGCCATAATTTACAAGCGGACAATAACAAATCACCAGGGGTATTGTGAAAAGGTTATCCGACCAAGAATATATTTATTGGACAATCATGTGTGAAATAAATACACTGGGTTTTTTTTTGTCACCATCTTGTTAAGATCTAGTTTTTTTAGCTGTACATAATAACTCTTTTATTTTCAGTTTAAAATCTGTTTCGCTGAATTCTAGAAACGTATAGGAGCATAGACTGGGATGAAGACTGGATGAGGCACAGTGTTGCCCATATACTGAGCATTTATAATTTAACTATATTGGACCTAAATAGGGAAGTTCTATAAAAAATATTTTTGAATTCTGTTTGAGAAGCATGATCTAAATTTTCCTTAGGTAGACTGGTAGCAGTTATATAAAAACGCTTGATTGAATTATCAATACTGTAAGGCGGATATTCGTTTTACCTTAGGATACATTTAAATGCGATCCAATTCTCTATAAAATGTACCAGAAGTGCTGCAATGTTTCCATGCCTGGGACAAAAAAGAGGTATTATAGATTTTGGGTAAAAACTTGACAATTTAGTGTGAAATGCAGTATTTGGTGACTTCCGAAACATCGGATCTTCTATACACATTTTGCTCTTGGTTACCAAAAATCACAAACAATGGCAAATTACTATTTACTTCAGCTTCTGTATTGAAGTTGACGCAATTATCACAATAGTATCCTATACTATCTCACATTGTTTTCTATGTTAAATTTGGAACCAGTCAAGGTTAATTGTATGATGATCCTTTTTCCTGTCCTCTTTTGGGGTAATCAGCACTGCTACCAGCGAGTTATTGACACGGTAGAGAACGAAAAAGCGCCATCATTCATGGTAATCTATGGATAAATTGTTAATCGACATTGGTTGCCATAGCTGTTCTTTGACAACGTCAAATAATATTTGCTACAAATGATCGACGCCTTGCTTTCAGCCAAGGAAATGCTTTTTTCTTTACCGTTCGCAATACAGACACCACAAACACATCGACTTCCTGTTCCCCATTAGCTCTGAAAGCACCAGGGCAACATGAAGCTCTCTCCAACCGCCCGCTGTACCGTTCAGATAATGAAAAGCGGGCGGTTGGAGGGAGCTTCATGTTGCCCTGGTGCTCTCAGAGCTAAATGGGAACAGAAAGCCGATCTGTTTGTGGTGTCTGTATTGCGTCCTGTTGTTGTCGTCCTGTATTTGTCCCGTCCTGTCGTTGTTTGTTGCCAGTGGTGTCAAGTGAAATACCCTTGTGTACGACGTTAAACCCCAATCAAACAATCAGTATGATATGCATTGGGACCAGTGTTCCCTTTGCGGCACTGACTGATGCCGGTCCTGAATTGTGTGGGGAGAAAATTACCATGTTAACTCCAGATAAACTTAACGTAGTTTCTAATCATCCACTCGAGGTGATTTTACTCACAGAATTAGAAGGTTTAACAAATGAAAAAAGGAAAAAAATCTTCTTTGATATTCCTTCATGTACACAACACAAATATTTGCCTATTAGCAGGATTATTCAATCGCCGATTGATGTTTTTCAACCAGACTGTTCGATGACATCACCAGCTCGAAACAAAGACTTTTCGAATATAAAAAAAATGTTCAATAAATGAGATATTGATTAACATAACTGTCACCTAGCCAAACTTAAATCTCCAATGATGCGGAATAGGCTTTGTACAACAAAAATCTATTTTATAGCATCATTCCGTGGGAAAAATCCATTAATCTGTCGTATGTTTTTTCTCGTTAGGACAGATGGTTGGACAAGCAACTGCCTTTATGTTTAATTCAACACATTGAACTTTCTCGTTAGTGTATGTCGACATTAAAACAACTACGACAAGTACAAAAGACCTTTGCGCCCGATTGGGAGTTTTCTGTTAAAGGTGGTACACTGCGTAACGTTTTGTTTATAGGTCTGTTGTTGTAAAACCGGAGGGGTTTCCCACAGCTCTTTCCGAAGTAGAATTACCAATCTTAACAGTTCTTTAGAAATTCAGAATATTTACTCTGAAACCCTTGGCCACTTAAATAGCCTTTTTTATATCTCTAATTCTTTCGGATTTGCACAACCGTGTTATGTTTTATACCAAAATCGCGTTCAGACTTCGACAATGTTTTTATGACTGAAAGGATGACAGAAACTGCCTTTAAAATCTCGATTTGTATACTGTGCATACTCAAATCGCGCGAGTATGCAAACTATCCGCATTGACTCTTGGCCGAACTTAATGAGTGAGATAAGCTGCTCTATCGTTTTTTGCAACTCGTTTAGCTTTTCGTCGGATATTTTAGAAGACATCAGTCTTAATTATGGTAGCTACAGTATTTCACTGATAGAAGACCCACACGTATCGACAACACCATAGGCGGCACCATTACACGGGTAATGTTAACCAACAGAATCAGATAATGTTATTCTGTATTATTAAAGGTGAAGGAAGCGATTTTATAGTGGGCTTTGGTTTTTAAATACCATTTTTGTAACATAACATCCCTCAGATCAAGGAACTAATTACAATTAAGTAAGAAATTAAAATATTACAAACCGTTTTTGAAGCACAATAAGTGGGAGTATATGAGTAGTACATGTATTTCCCCACGGGGCATTACAATATAACAAGTAAGGGTATAACATGGAATAATACAGTATGAACAAAGTTTTGTTATTTATTGAATCTTTTATGTAATTTAGTATCCCAATATTTCTAAATATTTTTTGGCTGATGTATTCTATGTGACTCGTCCGGTTTAATTTTTCATTGAAAAGGACTCCTAAAAATTTGAACGATTTTACTCTTTCTATGACTATATTTTAAATATGTAAATTATGAGCTTTTTAAATTTGTGTTTGGTTAAAGGGAGAATCAACATGATTTTTGTTTTATTAATATTACGGGAAAGACGATTAGCACAAAACCATGTGTTGAGTTTATCTAGTTCTTTACTCCTGGTTTAAATGGCATCATTGACGTCAGCAGAAGAGAATGTAACACAGGTGTCGTCAGCAGCACAAAATATAAGAAGTTCGCAACGTCAGAAATAGTTGATATTTTATATATACAAGAAATAAAATTGTTCCTAAAATGGACCCTTGAGGCGCACACCATGAGTTATGGTCGAAGGGCGGAAAATTGTGCCATTATATATTGTGCATTGGCTTCTGTGTGAGAGATAACTGCTTATCCAGCTGCTTGATTGACCATGGAAACCAAAATGTTCAAGCTTTTGGAGAAGTATTGCATGGTTAACTGTATCAAAAGCCTTTGACAAATCAAGAAACGTTGCAACGCTGAATGGCTGATTTTCTTTAGCTGTTATTAGATTTGCATACAAAGAATTGGCAGCATATTGGGTACAGTGATCGAAAGCTGTGTTCGTTCTGGCTTAATATGTCATTTGGTTCTAGAAAATCAATAATAGCATTTGCGGCTATTTTTTCTAGAATTTTGCTAAAGCATGGCAACACAGAAATAGGGCGATAATCTCAAGAAGATTAGGGTTACCCGTCTTATAAATTAGAGAAACTTTAGCAGATTTAATGCTATCCGGGACAATGCCTTCTGCAAAGGAAAGGTTAATGATATGGGTCAAAGGAGGGGCTATGTAGAAAGAAACTAGTTTTATGATTGATGTGTGGATACCGTCTAACCCTGGAGCAGCAGCTGACTTTAAACTCTTAATCACTGATTGTACATTTGAGCGGTTACTGTTGGAAAAAAGAAAGTGTGGAGTATTGGGTTATGGAGGTAGGCAGATGGCTGAACTGCTACACTAGGAATTTTTTATTTCAAGGTTATTGGCTACTGTGGAAAGATAGTCATTGAAGTTGTTAGCAATGTCTTCTTTGTCAGCATTTTCTGATCCGTTTATATTGAAGAACGAGGGTAAACTTTGGTTCTGTTTCCGGTTGATTAGTCCGTTTAGAGTCATCCATAAGTTTTTAATATCGGAATTGTACTTTTTTCAAAGTATGATTTTCTGCTTGTACAGAGAAGGGTATTTAATTTATTACGAAACAGCCTGTATTTTTTCGTAACCTCCGGGTCAGTTATCAAGAGTTGCAGTCTGTAGAGTCGATTTGTCTAGAATATTGACGTTAAGATAGCACTGGAGACCAATGGTTAAATATATTTTTCTTGCTGTTTTGAGGTGGTTTACAGGGAAGCATTCATCATAGATTTGGCTTAACTTGTTAGCGAATGCTTCTAGCGCGGTATTTGGATCCTCACAGTTTGAAACAGATGCCCAATTCACATTCTTTATTTCCGCAACAAAATTTTCTTTTTCTGAGGTTTTGAATTTTCTGAAAGAGATATTTTGATTTGTAGACTGTTTGGTAATATTGTTTGATTTTATAGCGCGAAATATAGAGAAATGGTCTGTGATGTCTGTTAATAAGATGCCAGAAAAAAGATCAGAGTTGTGGAAATTAGTGAAGAGATTATCAATTAGAGTAGCAGAATGAGATTGTACACGAGTGGGTTTAGTTATCTTTGGGAGAAAATAGTGTGGGGACATGATTCCCAAGAAAGCAGATGATAGTTGGTGGTTGTTACTTTTAAGTAGGTCAATATTCAGGTCACCCATGATGACGCCTTTTTTCTGCTCAGACTGACAAGTCTGCAAAAGATATACAAGTTTAGTGTTGAAGTCGTTTATACTTTTTCCAGGAGGTTTGTATAATATTCCGACAAGGAACATTTGTTCACCAAACTTGGCTTTAATGAAAAGACTTTCGAATGAGCCATGGCCCCGTGAGGGAGCGGGTGGGCCATGGCCCTGCAGAATGCTCCCAGTAGTTTAGTTTAACATTTGCGCTGATCACTGAATGCTGGACCTCCTGATGTTTTACAGAAGACTGACCCCGAAGAGCAAAGCTACGTGGGCTATAAGCCTGTAACAAACATTTACTGGCCAATCATAATTGATCGGAAACGTGTTACATTAGCATATCAAATAAGAGAAAAGATAAAACGCCTGACAAATAATGTCGAAATAACATTAAGCTTTGTGGTAATAGAAACGAAAAAATGTTCATTCGCGATAATTCGCGACAAAGGATAACGGGAAGCAGATTTGTTTGTGATGTTCTGTATTTCTGTCCGTCGTCATATAATTGAAATACCCTTGAATACGACGTTAAACACCAATCAAACAAACAAACAATCGAATGAGCCATGATCGTCAAGAAAGTATAGATCTTCACGTATAGTACATTGCTCTATGCTGTCATTTACATAAAGGACCACGCCCCGGCCTTTACGCCTGGATCGAGAGAGAGAGAAAAACATTTATAGCCAGGTAGACCATATAAGTTGGATGTGGAAGGAGAAAGCCAACACTCCGAGAAGCCAAGAACAGAGAAGGGGTAGTTCAATGTACGAATGAAGGCAGATATTTCAGTAAAATGTTTATGAAGACTTCTTGCATTTAAATGAAAAAAAGACTGTTGGTTTATATGATCATCTGGGGTAAATTGAGAATTACATGAATAATTCAGGAATTATTCACAATTGCAGTTCTGTGAAGGCATCGTTCTTATCCACAAACGACATGTTCTCAAAACAGCTGTTTGAGTCCTGAACCAAAGAAAATCCATATACCAAACTTTCGTTGGACATAAATCCACTGATTTCGTCATTTAGGTCGGCTTCAGGAATGGATACATGTATAGGCCTGCTATCTATTGGGTTTGTCCATGAAAACGCATATTGTTTATTGGCCTTCGGGTTAAACTGTATGTGTCTACCTCGTCCCCTTGACTTTGAAGACCATAAAGGTAATTGGAGCTCCCATTGATTTATATATGCCATTGGTAATACATTTTCATCTGGGACCGATTGTTCAAAATTTGATTAATTCTAAATCATTCTTAAACACAGTCAGGGTAATACGAGGTTAATATAAAACATATCGGCCCTGACAGTAAGATTATCATACATCAGATCCAGTCATCTTCCTGTTATCAAAGAATGTACTAATATTGAACTTTGCGCTAAATGTGTCAATTAGATTATTACTCCTGGAAACACACGTGACCACAGACTAAATGTCTGAGAGATCAAAGGATCGCTTTCTAAAATTGTGACAATCTATGTTATATCACAATCTCCTGTTTGTAATTTGAATTAGACTGTTCAAGATAAAACATTATGGTAGGAAATAATTGATGAAGATATACATCTTAGATGAACGTAAAGGAAAGGAAAAAATATCTTATGAGAAAATCTCCTTTGAAGTCCCGATATATATAAAACAGTTCCTGGTAGAAACATAATTACTATCATGTGCATGATTCAACTAACTTAGCGAGCACCAGGCTTAATTAACAAACACAAAACACCTTATTCAAAGAAGAGTAATTGTCTTTGTACACATTTAGAAGAACATGTGTATACATGCATGAATGTTCAGAATCCCTTGATAGATGTATATGGAAATGATTCAAAAGATATTTTCGAAAAATGTTAAGTAGCAAAACCCTTCAGGTCCCATCTTACGTATTTACTACAATAATAAATCATAATCGCTTAGCCCTTAAAATAATATATGACATGTTAATTATCATAAATACCCTAGTTAAAAATACCCTATAGCACCCTCAAACCCTAATAAAAAAGTCCACTTTTACGGAGTAGAACCTTACACACTCTACAGGGACACTATAGCACACTTAAACATGATGGGTGGACTAGAACCTTACACACTCTACCGGTTGACTATAACACTTAAACATGATGTGTGGACTAGAACCTTACACACTCTACAGGTTCACTATTACACTTAAGCACGATGTGGGGACTAGGACCTTACACACTCTACAGGTTCACTATTGCACTTAAGCACGATGTGTGGACTAGAACCTTACACACTCTACAGGTTCACTATTACACACTTAAGCACGATGTGTGGAGTAGAACCTTACACACTATACAGGTTCACTATAACAGTGAAACACGATATGTTGACTAGAACCTTACACACTCTACAGGTTAACTATTACACTTAAACACGATGTGTGGACTAGAACCTTACACACTATACAGGTTCACTATAACACGCTTAAACATGGTGTGTGGACTAGAACCTTACACACTCTACAGGTTCACTATTACACACTTAAGCATGATGTGTGGACTAGAACCTTACACACTCTACAGGTTCACTACAACACACCTAAACGCAAAGTGTGGACCAGAACTTTACACACTCTACATGTTCACTATAACACTTAAACACGATGTGCGGACTAGAATTTAATTTATTCATATAAAACTCCACAGGTAGAAGACCCATTAACGGAGCTAAAAAACACTATACACAATAAAGTCAAGACATACATATATATACAAAGACAAATAGTACATAAAAAGGCATATATCAATAAATAATAACAATATAATTAAGAATCAGCGTTTTTGCTGTAATAGATAAACATATTAAAGATATTAGAAGCAATACAGATTAATATATTCAAGCCTGAAGGATCATCTTTATGTTCTTTTTTAAAAGCGGCTTTGGAGAGGGTAAAATTAGGCTTAGGTTGGTTACAAAGGTTAAAAGTCCGAGGTAAAAAGGAGCATTTCCGTATATTTGTCCTCCATCTTTGTGAATAAAATGGAATGTTTTGTCGTAAAATAGGAGTAGGTACATTGAAAGGAATTTGTGATAAAAGATAGGGAGAATCAAACCTCTCATTTAAGATAGAGTGTAAAAATGACAAGTCCAAAAGCTTCCTCCGTTTTCCAAGTGTAAACACAATAAAATGTGCACATACTCCTTCGTAACCAATGTCATAAAAATTCACATTTGTTTTAAAGCCTAAAAACTTTAAAAAAAACTTTTTGAACATGTTCAAGTCGGTTTGTTGCCGTATGAGGAGACCACACTGAGGCACAATATTCAAGTCTGCTTCTGACTAGAGATATGTATAAAGATTTAA
>JAVFBW010175418.1:0-10930 GCA_034783835.1 Mopalia ciliata
CATATTTAACCTTTAATGAATCAGATATATGGTTATTTATAGAAACCCTTTGAGATCTACTATGGAGATATGAGGACAACCATTTCAAAGAACTAGTGCTAACACCATATATATACAATTTCTTTAGTAATAGCTGGTGATTTATCAGATCAAATGCCTTCCTAAAGTCGATCAGACATTTGACATTGTCCTGACAATATCATGTTTTGGGGGAAACAAATAAAGTAGTCCATATAATGTGTAAAGGAGAGAAACACTTGCATTGTTGATATATATATTACACCCTGGGTCTATACATTCTTTATATTTTTATGGGCAGCTAATTTGTTAACATAGTAAACAAACAGTAAAGAAACTATTATAATACAACTTTATTAGAAATAGAGTTGACCTTATCTTAATAGTTTTGAATATACAGAAAATTGAATGTATGTATTAAAAGAGGCCTTCATTGTCCTTAGGTTGTTTTCTTTCATTAGAGTAGAAAATATCAAAAACATAACTACTGGTGAGAGTTAGCATTTCTAACTAAAAACCCACAGCAAACACTGAAATATACAACACTTATTAAATATATACTTAACATGGTTTACTCCTTTTCACTTCTGTCTTTCCCTCCCTCCCTTCTCTCCTTTATTTTTAATTTTTTTTTTTTTGACGAGACCAGAGGGCCCCCATTCCCTGTGGATCCGCCACTGTACATTGATCACTGGGGTGACTTTGATCACTGGGGTGACTTTGAACACTGGGGTGACTTTGATCACTGGGGTGACTTTGAACACTGGGGTGACTTTGAACACTGGGGTGACTTTGATCACTGGGGTGACTTTGATCACTGGGGTGACTTTGATCACTGGGGTGACTTTGATCACTGGGGTGACTTTGATCCCTGGGGGTAATCGTGCATCAGTCTACATGTACTTGTTTATATGGTTAAGCTTATGCTTTTGTTGAAGTGGTGATGAAGGTGAAGTAATCATCTATTTCATAGGTTATAGTTTGGTCTTCCAAATTATGTCATATTTTTAGCTTTCCTGTACGAGGCCTTACCTCTGCCATTGAAACAAGCCGTTGTATTCTCTTATGCAGAATAATAATAGCTGTACCATACATGTATATATGTAAGCTTATATATTTTTGGAAAGCTTAAATACTAAGGATTACATATATGTGAAAGTGATAAAAATCCAATTATTATTTCTAAAAATATTTCAAAATGAGTAAATGTCAACAGAAAAAAAAAGACCGTATTTTTCATGGTTTATTTCTCAAAGTGCAAGAGCAAGTAAGACTCAATAAATAAGGCGACCTAATAGAATAGTCCTTGAACTAGTAAACAGTGCCTCATTTTTTTTAGCTCGCCTGTACGCAGTAAGGAGAGCTTATGTCGTACCCCTGGCATAAAGCCTTCTATAATGAAACGTACTAGGGGAATTTTTCTGAAATTTTATGCACAGTTTGCCTGACCGGAAAGGAAGACATGATTACAATTATATGGAATTCTGTGAATATTAATTATGCTAATTAGGTCATATTGTTTTTTACAAAATGTAGGACAATTTGTGTTAAGCACTTTATATCCAAATTGAATAGACCGATTTTTCTAAAGTTTGGGGTAAATGTTCCACAACATGAGAGGAGTGGGATATTGTTTGTTCAGCTAATTATATGCATATTAATTATTTAAATGAGCTTTTTAATTAAATTTGCATTAAACACCATACATGTAACTCCAAATTGAATAGCCAGATTTTCCTAAAATTTTGGTTAAATGTTCCACATTATGAGAGGAGAGGGATATTATCTGGTCAGCTAATTAGATGCATATTAATTACTTTAACAAGCTTTTCAATTAAATTTCCTTTAAACCCAAATTGAATAGCTCCTTTGTCCTAAAATGTTGTGTAAATGTCACACAACATGAGAGGATAGGGATATTATCTTTTCAGCTTATTATGTGCATGTTATTTACCTTAACAAGCTTTTAAATTACATTTGCGTTAAACACCAAATTGAATAGCCCAATTGTCCTGAGATTTTGGGGACATGTAAATGCCACACAACATGGGGGGAGACGGTCATTATCAGTTCAGCTAATTACATGCATGTTAATTACTCTTAACAGGCTTTATGCATAGATATTAAATTATTTTGTATTTTTACTTTTAAGGCAAAAGGAATGCATTCCCTTAAATTGGCGGAACAGCCAAGATCTTTTTTTGAAAATTTTTATTAAAATCATCTCGGTGAATTTTGTTGTCTTATCCCACCTTGGAAAGTCTTATAAAAATGTAAAATACAACTTTCAGCAAACATGAGAAAAATGATGCACAGTTTACTAGATCACATTGTGCTCTTTACAATGGTACAAATTTGAAGTTTTTAAAGTTTTCTAGACATATGCCTTGGAAAATGTATCCATTTACCGTTCACGGGATAGTGTGCCTGTCGATCATCAGGTATATATGAGCGAGTCACATGTTGTGGCTCCGCAATCGAGGGGGGTGGTTTTTACGAGGTTTCCTTCGGTTTACCACCATATTAAGGCTGCGTATAGTGTGAAGTGGATAATGCATCGTGATATAAGTGAAATACCCTTCAGTACGACATTAAACACCAATCAAATGTGTAAACAAATAAACGTGCCAGAACTAGGCAATTCAGTTTTGTGACTTGAATATGTGATTATGGGAAAACAAAATTATAGGCTCCACTTTTACTGTTTGCAATAAGAATTTTAAATTACTTTTTTCATATACATTTAGTTTGAATACCTAACTTTATATCAAAGCGATAAAAAAAATTTGTTCATTTTGAGGCCAAACGGTTCAAGCACCTTAATTCAATATTTGTGAAAATCTTTGTCAAGTATGTAAATAAAAAAGGAGAGTGGAACTCTTTTTGTAAATATATGAAATAAAAGCAACCAAGACCTCAATCACAGCCTGTATTTAGCGGCAATAAATTTGCGCAAAAGTAAGATCTGATCAGAAGCACATCTACCGTCTGCGTTTCACAAAGCACTTGTTTTTTTCTAGTGAAGAATTAATCAGGGAAACTACATTTGTTTTATAGGCCTACAATTGTGACCGATTCTGTAGAGAGAATTACTACGTCTGATTTGTCAGGGAAAATAAAATGATGTAGACTACAATAAAAATGCTGAATAAGAATAAACCCCTGTGGCCTGGTGTAATATTCACTTTTTGATTGGCTTTCTTTATAATAAAATGTATGGTTTTTGAAAACTTGTACAGTACATGTATAAGCTTATGGAATATATTTCTATTGTGTTTGCATTCCTCTTGAAAGTCTGCACAAGATGTTAAGAATGCAAATGAAGGATGGATACGGTCCCATGCAGTGAGGAGAAATCATTTATCAGTATTTTCATAAGTGGAACTTTGCATTACAACCTTTAGCAAATTATTTACATATAATAGGACCCTGCTTCCAAGCGATTGATTGGATGCGTGGAAACATCTGCGCAACCAATCGGATGTTGTACTGGTACAAGGCTGGTAAAAATGATAGTGGTTGTCAATAATAAAAGCAGGAAGTTATGTCGAAAAAGGGAAATGTTTGGGGTATTTAACCAAACTCAATGAGATATACCCACACATATGTACCCACACAGGCCACACTAACCCTCCTATATACGCCAATAGTACTTAGTGTGGGTACATATGCGATACTATCATTGAGTTGGTTAAATCCCCCCAACATATCCCTTTTTCGACATAATTTCCCCCACTAACTCTCCCTATATATGCCAATAGTACTTAATGTGGGTACATATGCGATTCTCTCATTGAGTTGGTTGAATACCCTGAACATATCCCTTTTTCGACATAACTTCCCACACTAACTCTTCCTATATACGCCAATAGTACTTAATGTGGGTACATATGCAATACTCTCATTGAGTTGGTTTCGACATAACTCTCCCTATATACACCAATAGTGCTTTACAAAGTTAAACAAATTGTAAAAACTAGAGTATAACATTCAACTTATGATATCAGTGATTTAATTTGAAACTTGGTCTTTTTCCCACCAGGGGGTGTAGCTGTATATAAAACTCAAGGCTGGAGAAGATTGGCGCTCTATGATTTAGCCCATTTTCTGAAAAGAGGGGATAAAAACCGCTGGTTATAGCCCTGTCTATAGTGAGGGTTATATTAAGGGTGAGTTTAGGGTTAGATGTAAGGTTAGGTATAGAGCTAGGTTACGTGACACTAGACAGATGCTTCAGAATAATACCATATAAAGCTAACTCTCTACATCTTCTCTCTTTTTCAGGACATGATGTTGGCTGAACTACTCATCATTTTGATACTTTGTGGCTCCACTTTGGCTGTCCCTATCGACATCCGGCTAGAAGAATATTGTAAATCATTGCTGGCCATATTTGAAAAGAATCCAGAGTCGCCAATAGTTCAAGGAATTATAGAACCCTGGTTGTGTCGGAGTTTAGAAGCCTTAGAAGAGACAGACTTCTTTCTCCCCAAAATTCTAATCTGGTGTCCCCTCACAAGGTTTAATCTGCCACTTAAGTGCCCCACTCATGGAAACTTACTGCGAACAGGAATGTGGAAGGTGTCCACAAAAATGAGTGCTGAACCACGCCTACTCTTTGACTTGGATGGAAACGCCCTGCTGATAGCCCGATTTTATGTCTGCTCCAGTAGTGGGATTTACCATCGAATTCTCAGCTCAGATCAGCTCTTATTGGAACAAATCCAGACAGACTTAGAAATCCCTTTTATCCTCTCTCACAGATCGGGGTACACCTTACGTTTCCTAACACACATCAGAGTGGAAATTGGTCTCGGAATCAACTTTAATGACATTTCACAATCATTGATGAAAATGAATTTTAAAAACTATGTTAAGCGAAGGAACCTTATGATATTGTTGTATAACCACAATGGAAATACCCCAAGCCCGAGATTTCAGGATGACAAAGAATTTCATGAAAATGCTTTGTATTCATTTCCCAGTGACGACCATATTCGTGAAATGTTTTTAATGAATTTTAAGCAAACACGATCAATTTATGAGGGTGACATGAAGAAACTTTCCGGTAATTCACTGTCAATGTTCCATTCTTTTCGTGTGTGTAACAAAGTTGGGGCCATTAGATCGGTGGACAGTGCATGGGTGTCTGAACATCAGTGCTTGTTTCTTGTGCTCAATGAACTTGGTGAAGTTATAAAATGGTGTTTTTGTGAAGGAATTGAATTTGGGGAAATAAAAGCTATCTTGACTGAACTAAATGCAAGGTTTAACATCCAAGGGAGACTACCAAGTCATATCATGGTAGGGAGATGCTGTGAATGGAGACACCAACTTTTGGAAATCTTTGGTCCTTCCGTTCAAGTGAAGAAAGACTTATATGCAACAACAGAGAACTTGAGATCTAAGATAACTATGGATGAAGTTAACACAAAGTCCTGTTTAGATGATTTTGATATGGTGTTCCGTAGTTTTAATGACCGTGGTTGTGAGCGTGTCCTGCCAACACCCACTGCTGATGTGATCAAATGTCACTTAAACCATTTTGTAATGAAATGGCGGAGTTCCCTGAGTCCTGCTGCACATGAACAACTTGCTGAGCTACAAAACCACATAGAGTTTGGCTGTTTGAGTGGAATCCCTGTGGGCCATGGTTCTAAAAACAATGAGGATCTAAATTATCTCCTGAACAAATCCCTTGTTTCAGGGGCATCCAGAGTGGGTCCAGAACTGGCTTTTGCTTTAATAACAGTTTTGTTTTACATAATTAATGGTAAGTTGAGAAGAAAGAAACGTCTATTTGAGATTCCTAATAATTTACCTCCAGCAGAATTAGATGGGGAAACATTTGGCTTTTTAAACTCATTACAAAACCAAGCTTCTTTACCAATGCCACAACCAGCAACAGTAGCTGATGTGAATTCTGGAGTGGTTAATGTTCACCAGTTATTAAGAGAAGATGCCTTACAGTTTTTAGTGCCCGATGCTCTGGAGTTGTATGACATGCTACAAAGTTTACACGATAGATGTACTTCTAAAGAGCTTAATGTTTGGGATTGGCCCTCAATTCGTCCAGAGAAAGCTCTGTCTTTATTACTATGTAAAAACAATCTTGTAGAAGATGAAGATGAAAGGGACCATTTAACACGACTGGCTGACCGTCTAGAACAATTCAATTTAGCAATTGAACTTGTTGAAAGAGATGGTAACTGTGCATTTACTTCTATAGCATTGCAACTAAGGCCTTTCTTCGTCAGAGGAATAGAGATGGAATACAGACACTTCTTGAGTTCTTTAGGAATTACAGAAAATTTGTCCCTCGTTGAGTTGTCCAGACAATTGCGCTTTATGTTTGTTAAAGAAATAACCACAAACATGACTGAGTATTACCCATTCACTCAGGAACTAACAGAGGAAATGTACCTAGAAGAGGCTAGGTCTTTCCAGTTCGATGGAGTTTTCACCTCTCAGCTGGGAGACTTTATAATGAAGGCTCTCTCAAAGGTGTTTTGTTGTGCTATTGTAGTGTTAACATCTATACCAGATGTAGAGGTCATTCCATTCATTCCAACTCTGATTAAATGTAAAAGTCCGTTGTTTGTGGCCTATAACCAAAAACATGCTGGTCATTATGATAGCACTATTGACAAGTCTTACTTTGAAGCTTCTTCTGAAGGCAATGGAATTCCTACCAGCAAATATGTTTCTACACAAGGCAAGTGTCGATGTGGTCGTGGCAAGCATGCAAATTCCATAGACTTTCTCTCATGCACTAACAGTGTGGCCCGTGGAAAGTACCTAACTCGCTGTCCATGCCACCGACTGAAACAGGGCTGTACGGCAATGTGTCGGTGCTTAAACTGTGGCAATGAGTACACCTCTGAGGAAGCCAGGGCAGATATGGCCGCTGATAGACCCATCAAGAGAAAGAGACATGTGACCGCATCAAAGAAGAGAAAGAAAGGGGAAGATTTTATCCGTGAACTACGAGAACAAATCCCCACCTCTCAAACAGTATGGTCACCTTTTGAATCTTGTGTTTTTGAGTCTGCCTTAAGATTCCTTTCTTACTCTGGGGTTGAGCAATCTACAGAGAACATTTTACAGATGTATAATTTCATTGCTAAGTCCACATCTGTCACTACTATGGGTCTGGCCTTGCGTTGTAAGACCGTGAATCAGGTGGATTGTAAGTTACACGCCAGACATGACTCTGTTAACATTGTTCAGGTAAACACGGAACCAATCCCCTTCACCATTCAGAACTCAGAAGGCAACATATTTCATTTAACCTAAATCTCAAATAAACTGTTATTTATGTACTTGCTTGTGAGTGGTTCTTTTTTGATTACTTCAGTATTTTATGCACAATATTTCCTAAGACAGGGATAGGATTTGTGATTCTTTTTAGGATATCTTCTATTGGAGCATAAATATGTTACAGTTGTAACTGATACTGCTCATTTTACTTTCTTTTTAATGTGTGTGTCCGCTGTGTTTAATATGTATACATGAAGTGTATCCCATGTTTGGGCATGCATACATTTTTCCTTTCTACTTTAATATGTACCGGTACATGTATCATTTACAATACAATGACATAGGGCATATGTTTTTACTGTTTGTTTTAATTTATATTAACATGTTCTTTGAGAAAAAGAAGTAATTATAAAATCCTTGGATATTCAAAATGTTTTTTTTCTATACATGCAACAGTGCAATTTCTTGTTAAATATATCATTGTTTCATATATTTCAACCTTGAAATGGTTCAAGCATTCAAATTGTTCTGTTATAATTATCATTAACACACCTGCCATATTAGTGGTGGTTAGGGGATGTACGTTCTGAACAGAGTTATATTGCTCTACTGGAAGACCCAACTGAACAAGCCTTTTACATGTACCATGAGAGAATTGTACATTGATATCTTCATGTACCATGAGAGAATTGTACATTGATATCTTCATGTACCATGAGAGAATTGTACAAATATATAAGCTTATAGGTGTACACTGTAACACTTCCTCCGTTTGCATTACATGTACATTTTGTATATACTGATAACAATATGGGTAACTTACAAAGAAGGTGGCGGTTTTTGTTTATTGTTATTATGGCATATTGTACATGTACAAAGATGCTTCTTAAAGTTTTTAAAAATATACATTTTATTTTTGGAATATTGCAACTTTTGTGATTTCTTATACATAGATACATGTATTAGTATGTTCTAGAAATAATGTGTATAGTCCCAGCTCTGACCCATCTAGAAGTTTTCCACACTATTTCTCTAACCTAGGAGGAGTATATTAGTCCCAGCTCTGACCCATCTAGAAATTTTCCACACTATTTCTCTAACCTAGGATGAGTATACTAGTCCCAGCTCTGACCCTTCTAGAAGTTTTCCACACTATTTCTCTAACGGAGAATGAGTATACTAGTCCCAGCTCTGACCCATCTTTAAGTTTTCCACACTATTTCTCTAACCTAGGATGATTATACTAGTCCCAGCTCTGACCCATCTAGAAGTTTTACACACTATTTCTCTAACCTAGGAGGAGTATACTAGTCCCAGCTCTGACCCATCTATAAGTTTTGCATACTATTTCTCTAACCTAGGATGAGTACAATGTAAACTAGTCCCAGCTCTGACCCATCTAGAAGTTTTCCACACTGTTTCCTTAACCTGAGATCGAAGATCTATTACCCATCTACATGTAGAAGTTTTCCACACTATCTCTCTAACCTAGGATGAGTAAGCTTATACTAGTCGCAGCTCTGACCAATATAGAAGTTTTCCACACTGTTTCTCTAACCTAGGAGGAATATACTAGTGCAAACTCTGACCCATCTAGAAGTTTTCTACACTATTTCTCTAACCTAGGAGGGCCCCGTGAGGGAGCGGGTGGGCCATGGCCCTGGAGAATACTCCCTCGGCTTCCTCAGTCGATCGATCGTAAGAGGCGAGAAAAGAGTTTGTTTGTTTGTTTAATTGGTGTTTAACGTCGTACTCAATGGTATTTCACTTATATAATGATGGACACAAATACAGAACATCACAAACAGATCTGCTTCCCATTACCCTTTAGCTCTCCGAACACCAGGGCAACAGAAAGCAGATTTGTTCGTGATGTTCTGTATTTGTGTCCCTCATCATATCAGTGAAATACCATTGAGTACGATGTTAAACACCAATTAAACAAACAAACTAACCTAGGATGAGTATACTAGTCCCAGATCTGACCCACCTAGAAGTTTTCCACACTATTTCTCTTACCTAGGATGAGTATACTAGTCCCAGCTCTGACCCATCTAGAAGTTTTCCACATTATTTCTCTAACCTAGGAGGAGTAAACTAGTCCCAGCTCTGACCCATCTAGAAGTTTTCCACACTGTCTCCCTAACCTAAGATCCAAGCTCTATTACCCATCTACATGTAGCATTTTTCCACACTATTTCTCTAACCTAGAAGCCCTGTGAGGGAGCGGGTGGGCCATGGCCCAGCAGAATACTCCCTCAGCTTCCTCCGTGGATCGTAAGAGGTGAGAAAAGAGGCTGCTTTCTGTTGCCCTGGTGTTCTCAGAGCTAAAGGGTAAGGGGAAGCAGATTTGTGTGTGATGTCCTGTATTTGTGTCCGTCGACATATTAGTGAAATACCCTTGAGTATGATGTTAAACACCAATCAAACAAACAAAACAAACAAATCTAACCTATGAGGAGTATACTAGTGCAAGCTGTAACCCATCTAGAAGTTTTCCACACTATTTCTTTAACCTAGGATGAGTATACTAGTCCCAGGTCTAACCCATCTAGAAGTTTTCAACACTATTTCTTTAACCTAGGATGAGTATACTTGTCCCAGGTCTAACCCATCTAGAAGTTTTCAACACTATGTCTTTAACCTAGGATGAGTATACTAGTCCCAGCTCTAACCCATCTAGAATTTTTCAACACTATGTCTTTAACCTAGGATGAGTATACTAGTCCCAGGTCTAACCCATCTAGAAGTTTTCCACACTGTTTCTCTAACCTAGGATCAAAGCTCTAACCCATCTAGAATTTTTCAACACTATTTATTTAAGCTAGGATGAGTATACTAGTCCCAGCTCTGACCCATCTAGAAGTTTTCAACACTATGTCTTTAACTTTGGATGAGTATACTAGTCCCAGGTCTAACCCATCTAGAATTTTTCAACACTATGTTTTTAACCTAGGATGAGTATACTAGTCCCGGGTCTAACCCATCTAGAATTTTTAAACACTATGTTTTTTATCCTAGGATGAGTATACTATTTCCAGGTCTAACCCATCCAGAAGTTTCCACACTATGGCTTTAACCTAGGATGAGTATACTAGTATACTAGCCCCAGCTCTAACCCATCCAGAAGTTTCCACACTATGGCTTTAACCTAGGATGAGTATACTAGTCCCAGGTCTAACCCATTTAGAATTTTTCAACACTATGTCTTCAACCTAGGATGAGTATACTAGTCCCATCTCTAACCCATCCAGAAGTTTTCGCACTATGGCTTTAACCTAGGATGAGTATACTAGTCCCAGGTCTAACCCATCTAGAATTTTTCAACACTATGGCTTTAACCTAGGATGAGTATACTAGTCCCAGGTCTAACCCATCCAGACGTTTCCACACTATGGCTTTAACCTAGGATGAGTATACTAGTCTCAGGTCTAACCCATCTAGGAATTCCCCACACTCTTTAGCCACAATTTGGTTATTTATCCACCTCGACATGAGGATATACCAATGACAGTCTATAGTTTATTGGTTAACATTACTTTTGTGTTATTAACCATAGAAATAATAAGTTTGGCTTTGCCACTGGGAAACAAATTGCGATGTTTGACCGTATCTATTGATTTGCTAACACCATTTGAAATGTTCTATTTAC
>JAVFBW010175429.1:0-10930 GCA_034783835.1 Mopalia ciliata
AATCAGTGGTCTTTCCCCATTGACACGTTTAAACTCTGTGGTTTTCAATTTTAGTTATTGATTTAGAAAATAAAATGCACTAACCAATATATGTAAAGTTAACAGGAGCAGTAAAAACTTTAAGAATCCCAGTATATCGAGGCTGGTGTATTAAATCTACCCCCGATGATAGTCTGTACTCAACTTAGTCGATGCAGGGATTGTTCAGAAAAGGAGATTCATGATCGATACCCTATGATATAGTAGGCGAGCTAGCTGAGCTGTTTTAATGGTATGTTTGTTATTACTGTATTTTAACATACCTTTTAGGGTTCGGTTTGGCTCCACACATTTAGTGGTCCATAATTGTTGGTCAAACATTTTATCGCAAAAGCACAATATATCCTGAAGTAGCATATTAAATCAACCGCAATCATCTTTACCTTTTTGTCAGAAGAGCTTCACAACATCGTATACAAGAAGATGGGATCTGGATTGATTTTGTGGTCGACTGAAAATGTTCTCAACTAGTTTATATACACACGTGTGAGGAGTGATTTCAAAGACTATACTTTGAGTATGCTCATTTTTTATAGCGTCGGTTAAAGATCAGGATACATTTAGTGAAGTGTAGGATGTTTCTTAAAGAGACGCACATAAACTATTTACGCAATGTTCGAGCGTTAGAAGCAAATCAATTTCGATAATCAGAAAATGTATTTATTTATTTATTCATCCGATATTAGATCAACAGGATTAAATCCCAATTACAGATCATTGACCAGCATTATTGTGGGAGGAAAACTGGGTAGTAAATTAACCCAGAAAACCCACGACCTTCCGCTGGTAGCTGGTATACCAAACCACATTCGGTCCGCGGAATCGAACCGGCACCAGAGGCCCCATTTACTCCTAAATAACGTGGATATACACATGTAGCAAACCTGGTTATATAGACATAGAGCAATACTGAGTGGCCCACGAGTTTGATCTGTTTTGTGATGTCTTTGTGTTGGGGTTTGCGTACTGCAAACATTTTCGAGTTATTATATTTGTGTATAATATCAATATTTTTTATTTGTTTATTATGATTGTGTCCTTGTAATTAATGACTCAATTTGTTATATTTGTTTACAAGGGAATATAATCAACCAGCTGGACAATTTGAACAAAAAAGCCAAATATCCTACCTGGAGTTTTGTCTTTGTTATCCAGTGTCAAACGCATTTTGAGTGTGTAGTAAGATTTTGATGTGGAATTATGATTGTTTGATTGGTGTTTAACATGTGGAATTATGAGACAAGGCACGAAAACAGCACATTATATGCTAATTTACTTATGGTGATTTATTTATATTTCACTACTGTGGAATAATTTTTAAGGGGTTTGTTTACACTTTTTTTCGGAAAGTGCCGTATAATATAAGACTATGTGAATTGCCCAGATGTTTGTGGGGGAACTTCCTGTTGTCCTGGTGTTCCCAGAGCAAACGGGCATCATGAAACAAATCCGCTTGTGATGTCCTTGTATCGCATGGTCTAGAAATCAAGAAAGTGCCATATGTATAAACAGATAGCTAAAACATGATTAAAATATATGTAACCAGGAAGTCTGAAGACGATAGAGGACAATGCTCTCAATCTTCAAAGGATCTGCTTATAATGGTCGTGTGACACGCTAAATTTTATTTGTTTTTCTCCTCCCGATAAATAGTTAATATATAAAATAGAAACTTGTGTTATGAACTTGACCAATCACAGTGTTTTCTTATTTCGGAACAACGCAGATACTACTTCAGCAACTTGTGCTTATCCATACCGAATAAAACCGTATGTTCCAAGTTCAATTCATATCCCCATGTTTCACAAAAAATGGCAGCGTTATGCACTGTCTTGGATCCGCGCGTCCACATATGTGGACATCCAAATTAGCCCCATATATATATCAAGTTTTTTTTAATTGTGAGCAAGAACTTTGTCCTCATATGAGCACTATACATGATGCCATCTGTACACAGTTCAAAGGGAAATAACTGACCAGGGAGAATTCTGACACTTTTCAAAATGGCAGCCTCCAGTAGGCTTGGAAATGAGCACATGCGGCCAGGTTTGTGGAAAATTTTGTTTGAATATGATTATTTATAAATTATTTTAAACATGCATTCCTAATACTCTACACATAATGAAGTATAAAATGAATAGTTATGGAAAATCTGACCAAATTATTTGCGTTAAAATAAGTGAACAACATATGTGTCCACATGTGTGGACTTTGGGTCTCTGTTTATAGATCCTGTCTTTTAACAGTGCATTTTTGTTATATTACATAAGCATGTATGGCCATGATTTGATACTGTTATTGTATTTATTAAATTGCAGAAAGGTATAGACGAGCACACCTAACAGATGAACAGATACATGTCATGCTAGATGATTCAGATATTGATTTATCTGGTGACAATGACAATGATAAATTTCATCCTTCAGAAAATGAATTAGTCGATGATAACTCAGAATCATCAGACACCGATGGTGACCAAATATGGAATGGAGCAGAGAGCGACCATGATATTTCTGAACCCCCATGTTAACTGCACACATTAATAGACTAATAATTGTGCCGGCTGTTAGTCGTGGGGTTTCTCCCTGAAGCACCCCGTCAAGAGGTTTTCCTCCCACTTTCAAGCTGGTACCGCCTTCATGTAAGTGAATATTCTTGAGTGGGGTGTAACACAATAATCAAATAAATAGAATTCTAGTTCTTTTGCCGAAATCCATTTTGTATAACATGATCAAATGTACTATCACTAAGTAAATTATTTCTTTGACACAGGTTTTCTCCAGTTTTGCCTCCACAAATTGAACCAGAAAACTATTTAACAGATCACCAGAGGTGGACACCGTTGCAGTATTTTCAACAGTATTTCTCAGAGGACCTGTATCACGAGATGTCTAGTAAAACAAACATCAAGCATCACCAAGTTGTTGGAAAATCTCTTAAAACTTCTGAGCAAGAAAAAAAGAAGTTTGTTGGGATAAACATCTGCATGGGGTGTATCAATGTAAGCGCATAAATAAAATCAAAATTAATATCAATAAATGATCAATACGCTTTAGTTATTGCAATAAATGTTTTATATTTGCTATAAAATATAATGAGCATGACCTTGAATAAATACCTCAATAAATATAGAATGAACAAAAAATATAAATAAATAAAGAAATGACCCACAATTTCTATATTTTGCAGATGAAAAGAATTCGCATGTACTGACAAAGAGACATGCGTGTGCCAGTGTGCCAGTGATCACTAATGCAATGGTCAGGGACAGATTTTTCTAAGATTAGAAATTATTTCAAAATAGTGGATGACAATGACATCAGTGATGATGACAGAAAGGAGGAAAAATTGTGGAAGGTTCGACCATTTTTTGAATCTGTTAGGCAAACATGTTTGTCCTTACCACGAGAACCTAATGTATGTATTGATGAGCAAATGATCTCATTTACCGGCAGATGTCCTTCACGGCAATATGTTCCTCGCAAGCCAAGACCAACTGGATTAAAGAATTTTGTTCTTGCTGGGGAATCTGGGTTAGTTCTTGATTTTGAAATATACATGGGTGAAACAAAATTTTCTAAATATGAAATGGGTGAGAAAAAGAAAGTTGGCCAAGGACTGGGGGCAGTCCTGCGACTTGTTGAAACCCAGGCCACCGGCTGTTTTGTGACCGATTTTTTTGTTACTTTGCCACTTATTGATCGCCTTATATACAGATTGGCATTTTTCTCACTGGGACGATCAAAAAAAGGCACATCCCCACAAAATTAAAAGATGACAAAGAAATGCGAACAGAAGGCCGTGGTTCTTCTGAACAGGTTGTTTATTCCAACATATCGATAGTTAAATGGTTTGACAACAAAGCGTTTCTGATAGCATCATCTGCTTTTGGTAAAGAGCCACAAAATGAGTGCTTGCGGTGGTCAAAAAAAGACAAGCACCATGTGATTGTAAAAAGACCGGCTGTGATCCGTTTCTACAACCAATCGATGGGGGGTGTAGATCTCTGTGACAGAATGATCTCCTATCATAAGATTGGTGCCCGCACAAGAAAATGGCCGATGCGAGTAATGCTACACTTTATTGAACTCATATTAAGTAACTGTTGGATACCGTGTATACAAGATCAACCACAGCGGAAATACCAGCTGTACGATTTCAGAATTACTGTTGCGCTAGCCCTCCTCCAGGACTCTGACATAGATTCATCCGAAACCACATCTAGTAGCGATACCGAACAAGAGAATGGTCGTGTTTTATCCTTACCCTTCCCAGCTCTTAGACAGCGTTCAGCGAAACACATGCCAATAGCTGTTGACCTCAAAAATGCTGCTAGATGTCGAAATGAAATTTGTTCAGGAAAAACAAGAATCAAGCGTCTCTTTTGCAAGATTTTCCTGTGCTTGCAACCTAGAAGAAGCTGTTTTATGGAATTCCGTAAACCGTGAATTGAACAGTGATTTCATAGGGTGCATACATGTCATAGAGACAGTAGACTATCAGTTTTATAATGTTAGTTTCGTGTATTAGTTGTTTACTATAAAAGAAAATAAAGTTTAATCATTTTGTGGCTAAACACATTTTCGTAGTTTTATTCTAAATTGACACAATTGTGTCCCAATGTCCACATAAGTGGACATGTTAGTGGTACAAAAGGGACAAGATTTGAAACCAAACACTCATTTTCTCAGTTAAAGCACCTGGACAGTGTGTAGCTCACAAAAAATGATAGTTCTAGGAAAACCAGTTTTGTCTCGGGATTCAGGAGGATATACATTTGTTTCTAATTTCTCATTTATATTTTTACTAGTATACAATTAATAACATATTCAAGAAAAAAGAATGAAAAAAAATATATATATATACAAAATGTTAGCTATCACTTATATGTGCAATACTTGTTAATTCTGTTTATATTTATATGTTCAATAGTCGGCATAAGTAGCCTCCGGCTAACGTTATCTATTGTAAAACCGACTTTAAAGATTTGATTTCATTTGAACTGTAGACCTATAAAACAAATGTAGTTTTCCTGATTCGCTAGAAAATAACAAATGCTTTGCAAAAGGCAGAGGTTGGGTGTGCTTCTGATCAGATTGTACTTTTAAGCAAATGTATTGCCACTAAATACAGGCTGTGAGGGAGAAGTCTGTAGTTGATACTTTTATTTCACATATCTACATAAGGGTTCAGCTCACATTTTTATTTCACATAAGCGAAAAAGATTTTCACATAGGTTGAATTAAGGTTTATTTTACATATGCTGAATTTTTCACACAAGTGAAATTCTTTTCAACATGTGTAAAATAAATAATTGATTTTACATATGTGAAAAAGAATTCCACATATGTAAAATTCTTTACCACATATGTTGAAATCTTTTCCACATACGTGAAATTCTTTTTCACATATATAAAATAATTATTTTACTATGCGAAAAAGAATTTTACATACATGAAAAAAGAATTTCAAATATGTTAAAAAGAATTCAACATATGTAGAATAAAGGTAGAAGTGATAAACGGCTTGCCATGGTTCACATGTTTACGTCAATTTGATTAAAAAAATTCTAAGACTTTTGTAAAAAAACGACTTTTATTTCAAATTTCGTGTCAACAAAAAGGAGACTACGTACACAATATACAATATCTAATAATAAATTGTGTCACAAAATAATTTTAAACATTTGAGATATATCCTCAGTTTACCTGAGTAAACACACGAGCCCATTGTCCAGACCTATAAGACAACAGAATATACACCATTAAAACGTTAATTATGCATGCAGAAATATAATTGGATGCATAAGAAAAACTCAAGTGGCATTTAATGCAAAAACATGTGAATTCAATAAAATTAAAATCGTATAAATATTATAATACCCACCATGAGGGGATTAAAGTATAATGTTGCCCCAAATTGTGTTTTATAAATCAGGTAGGCTCATGATTGCACGTTTAAAATGAAGATTGTAGCTTTGTTTTGTTTGACTGGGGCCAGTTGCTCGAAAGACGATTAGCCGTTAACACCAGATAAAATCGCTAATACTGGGTTAGAGATAGACCTAGACATGCGTGATGTCATCTAATAGAGAATTAAATTTAATAGAGCGTCGAGCAACCGGCCCCTGGGGTTTATACTCAAGGGTATTTCACTTAAATAACAACGAGCCAGCCTAATGGGTACAGGAAACTACCATGGACACCACTGGCCATAAACAAATACAAGACGAGACAAATACAGGACAATGGCAGGATGCTATACAGACCCCCAAAAAACAGATCGGCTTCCTGTTCCCCTTTAGCCCTGAGAGCACCAGGGCAACACGAAGCTCCCTCCCACCAACCGCATGATTGTAGCTCCTTCCTAAGTTAAGTTTCGTTAACCTTCGATTACAACCCAGGCTCAACTCCACATCATGGGTAAAGAGAAAAAAAGCATCTTTTATAATACATTCATCTAACATGAGAATAGCACAACATACAAATATATAACAAACTAACTGATTGTTGGAACGAATATGCTGTCGGCAGGAGGGGATTTTGGGCCCACGGGCAAAAGGACACTTGGCCCCTCCTCATCAAGGGCCCCATGGGAGTAATTAGTGGACACTTTCCTAAAACCTTGGGTTACTCATGTGCCTCCTTGGCGCCGGCCCTTCCCCTCTCTCAGTGTGCCTGACTGTCGGTAAACAATATGATGGAATAGAATGTTTGATTTTAAAATGTTTTCATTGTATGCACAATATAGCTTTTTGTTTTACGAGTTACAGAAGTAACTTTCTATAGCACTGATTCTTTGGAACTGTAGCTATAAATATACCTATCAGGTACATACATTTATTTTTCTATAAAGCAATCCCTTTGACACAGGGATGTCTATAAGGTAAAACCTATGAACCGTCTCATGTTCTAGATAAACTCCCAGACATATATGCAGACAAACAAAAGGGAACGGGGTAAATAAAGCCTCTATAGACTTTTATTCAATCCTGATTTCAAATTCCTGGAAATAAAATATATTTTTAAAACTTTACACAATGTATGAAAATGTAGACCCCGTATGTAACAATAATTGGATAACGTTAGCACAAAATAGGATTTTAAAATATTATTATAAATACATTGCACAGTTCATATCCAAGCACTAAGATATCTTGCGAGAAGTGAAATTTAAAAAAATAATTAGTGACAAAATGTGTATAAAAGGATTGTACGACATGATTTAAAAAAAATTATTTAAAAAGACATTCGCGAGAAACAACTGCTTGCACCGATAATTTACCAGCATTGATTCCTATGAATGGTATCATCAAACACAGTTGATTTACCACTGATTTTCTTCCGATGAGACATCAATCACAGTGGATTTACCACTGATTCCTGCCAATGGTATCACCAATCACAGTTGATTTACTACAGATTCCTGTCAATAGTATCATCAATCACAGTGGATTTACCATTGATTCATTGTGATAATAAAGGTAACCGATGTAAATTGATTCACGATACCGGCTGATTGTATGGTCATCCACATTAAACACATTCCAAACATATATATAAATAGAATATTCAAAGGGACTGATCATCAGTATTAACAAAAAGCATAAAAACTTGAAGCAAAGTACAAAGCATTTAATATTGGAGAAATATGATATTTAAGCAGACCTACATTTGACGAATGGAATGGTGAGATGCGCCATTTACACCTCAAAAACAAAAGGAGTATGTCACAATCTAATCAGTTGCTATTCCCCTGACAGATCTCTTTATCTCGGAAGGTTTCATTGACAGGGTTTGTCCGCCGCCCTATATGTTTCTTCATTCACATGACGGGGTGCAAGCCCAATTTAATTAAATTATTTTTTTTTTAACTAGGAAGGGCCACAACCAACAGCTGCAAAGGCTTCTCGTATGCAATGAAACTAATATAAACAATTCAACAAATATGCAATAACTTAAATACACAAAATGGTAACGATATACTGGAAACATATACAATTATTTTACCTATACATTTCTGTGATATTGTCATACTTAACGACATGTGGATGATATAGCTTACTATGGAGTCCCAAACCGTCCAGTAGTTAGTATGTAACAGTGCAGTTGTTCACTTTGAATCCCATGTTTTCATCTGGATTTAAATCAGTTGATCGAAAAAGGATCATTCGTATTAAATAATCAGAGCAATATTATATGAATACCGACATATGAACTCTAGGACACACTTAACTGGACAATCTCAACCTCAACAGCACTGGGCCAAAACAGAGACAAGATAGAACTGTGACAGGACGCAGTACAACGATGTCACCAGCAGAACGACTTCATGATGCAGTTTGGATCAGAGACTACCAGGGCAAAATGACACCCCCTTCCAACCCTCCCTAGGTCATGTTGGGAAGCTTAAGTTATGAGTATATACTATAAAATAATCTTTAGTTAAGAGTTTGAACTAAAGGGGCTTAAGTTATGAGTTTATACTAAAGGAACTCAAGTTATGAGTATATACTTAAGGAACTCAACTTATGAGTATATACTAAAGAAACTCAACTTATGAGTATATACTAAAGGAACTTAAGTTGTGAGTATATATTAAAGGAACTCAAGAGTTTATACTAAAGGATCTAAGTTAATGAGTGTATACTAAAGGATCTCAACTTATGAGTGTATACTAAAGGATCTAAAGTTAAGAGTATATAGTAAACGAGTTTCATTATTAATCTTCGACTAATAACACACATCCAGCTAAACGTTATCGGGATGGGTTTTTTGCCTGTTATAGTAATACAATTTACAGGCTCACGAGAGTCAGCTAACAGTTGTCACAAAGAGTAACTATCATGTCAGATCAATAATCCTCGAATGAATAAAACTAGAGAAATTGGAATCTTTGGAAGAGCAGCTGTATAGATATTGACTAACTAGTTGTCTGAGGCCGTTACTCTGTGAGCAAGGTGTCTGTTTTGGAAGAGTTAATTGACTAAGTAGTTCAATGAAATGGTTCAATAAAATTTGTGTTGGACGGCCAGCATCGTAGGCGTTGTAAGTCGCTTTTGTCGTATATCGTGGCTGGACAGCACTAAAAACCGATTATTCCCGTCTTCAGTTTTAGTCATAAATATTTAAATTAATATAATTATTTTTGTTGTTTCCCAAGACTGTTGTTGACACTGGAATACCAGATCCGTGAATTTTCGCTAACCAACCTCCAACATCCAAGGGTGCTTGTTGTTCATGCTCTTAAACATAATCCTGGTTTAGATGACGTCATGCCATGTTACAAGGCTGTCTAATTCTAAACGATATTCACGGACCTACTTCGAGATTTCACGAGGAGATTCTAGCTCTAGGGTATCACTGAGCAATCTTGTCGATGATTACCCCTGTTTTCCGGGATTTTTATTAAAAAAAGTTTACACGTAGGCCTACCATACTTTCGTCAAAATATAATTCACACCCAAATGTGAAAAGAGAAATATTCTAAGATTTGCCAAATCACCAGCTAGATAAATCCAAGAAAATAAAAAGTTAGAAAAGATATTTCCTGACTTTCTAGTGGAAGTCGAGCAAATATCCGTCACAATATCTATACCAGAAGGTAACCGTACCATTTTGTCAATTCGTCAGAAATGTAGAGATTGGATTTCCAAATTTGGAGGTCAGTTTCTATGTACACGAGTTACATGAAACAGACGAGTCTACTTATTTAACATGTAAATGCAACAGAACCGAAACCAAAATATAGACATTTTAACTCAAGCAGCGCTTGTCGTTATTTTCAAATTACTGTGAAGTCCATCGACCCTGTGATGCGACGAGCATCGAAATATCGAAAACCAGACCACAGTTGGATCTGCGATACCTTAGAGCTGGAATCTCAGTAGGTAGGTCAGCGAATAGCACTTAGAATGAAGGCCCTCTATCATCCACAAGTGTGGTTTAATTTGCAATTAGCTTGCAGTCTTTCAGTCATTGTGGTGGTAAGAACATAACATCAAGTGTAGAGGTAAGCGATGTTGTCCTGACCATGACCTCTCCTCTCCGGCGGCTGTACCGTGGCCACTTTGAACGAGGGCGAGTGTTTACTGCTGTAGCTCACGATGTCTCGAGCTCGTCGTTTCTGAAAAATGAGAGGGTTGGTCTATGAGACGGATGAGACAATTTATGATGTGAGATGAATGACTTGTTCCGTCTTTTCTTCAGAAAACAGAGTATAATGGGCAATTATTTTATTCATATGAACATATTGGAGTGTATCTGGTGGCCGAAAATGTCATAGCTTGATTCCGTGTTTGTCAACGAAGCGGTCACGCAAAGAAACGGAGTGTATAGCGCACAAGGAGAGTGGCATTGAGAACAAGCAATACGGTCAATTGCGATGTGAGGAAGCGGAGAAGAGGTCAATGAGGGAAGAGACGAATACGAGGAGATAGACTTCTCTTGATTATAAGCAAATTCACCCATTTATTTACATCTTTGCCAATTCCTTCAGAGGCTTATATTAAGGAGCTTGAAATCTGTTTTTTTCAGTTTTATATGGCAGTCAAAAACGGATAGGGTTAAAAGACATGTGATAGTACAGAACAACGGTGAAGGAGGACTAAAAATGACTGACATTAAAAGTCTATTTATGTCACTTAAAATCACTTGGTTACGAAGGTTAATTCAAAACGACCCGGAGTATAAATTAATTTTTGAATTTTGTATAGCCAGGGTCTCCGCGCTTATCCAAAGGGGAGATAACTTCTTAAGTACACTTATAAAAAGGTGTACTAATCCATTTTGGGTGGATGTATTGAAAGCATGGATGCAACTTAATAGATGTTACAAAAATCATACAGTAAGCGATGTTCTCTCAACGAATATTTTTGATAACAATAGTATTT
>JAVFBW010175440.1:0-10929 GCA_034783835.1 Mopalia ciliata
CATATTTACTACATAAATACTAGGCAAGTCTCGTGAAATCTCGTGCGGAGCCGTGGGGTGCCGTGAGGAGCCGTGCGGAGCCGTGCGGAGCCGTGCGGAGCCATCACTACTATTTATGTAGTGCGGAGCCGCCTCATACCGCCTCACAACCTCCTCACGAATGCGCGCCGAGTTGCTCTGACTATACTACTGACGTTCTTTGTAACCGTATTTAACACATTGTGACACCACATAGAAGCTGATGAACTAAAGAACAGGGAAGTGTTTTGACAGATTTTAAATGTATACATAACGTCGGGATTATTTTATGTTTTACAGCCACTTAACAAATTTATAAGTATATTTCCAAAGTTGTATTGATAAATTAATCGTCTTAAAAACACCAGATAGTGACTAATTACATCAACATTCAAATTACACACGAAAATCGTATCTCGAAATGTGTGTACTTGAACAGATCGAGATCAAGATGTTTTCAGGAACTTGTCTGTGTGAGTTAATCTACAGCTGGAGTTGATTTAGCTGGGTCACCGATTCCACAACCCTGCCCGTTTCCGGCTTGATATTATCGACACCAGATTTCTATTCCGCGATAAATATATGTCCTGCATGTCTGTTGTTATGTATATAGTAAGATTTCAACAACTAATCTGAACTTGTCAGACTGATCAATACCTCAGCTGCCGTCAGTTACTGTAGAATGGATGCCCTGTCTAATTTACAAGGAAATGATGTATTATATCTGGGATAAGGCGTACCACTTATCACTTGAGTAGTGCGGATTCTGATTGTCTTCTACAGTCACATGTCATTAGAAAACGGTCTCTATCGATCGATTTTCTTTTAGCAGTTTCACAAAATACGCAATGATATACAGTACCGATTCTCCTTCCATCTTAATCATTATTTACGTGGAAATGTAGCAACATGATAAATGCTTTGTCAATTCAACCGTTTTAATAGAGGCCATTAAGTGTTTAGTAATTGCACAAACTGTTGTAGCAGACAACGCGGCCTTTGCATTCCTTCCTCGTTTATAGGTAATCAATGCCGGTGGCCGGTTATTTCTAAGGCTGTATGCAGATTCCTCAAGAAGTCCACAAAACAATTATATCTGTAAAGATCACTGACCGATTGAGAACATCCTCCGGAAATCTGCCGGACAGCCTGGCCATCACTGTCTATTGAATGCTGTGTGTTGATTTCCTAAACAAATTAACTGGCCTTGTCTGAAATAAACGATAGTACAGATCTGGTTTTGTCGTTTAACTTCCACTTTAAGACAAGTGCTTGAACGCCATAATTAACCATCCGAACAGATTGCAGCGACTCAGCACACATTTGACGCGGCGCTTTTCTATCTCACGCCAAATTATAAAATGCTTAACTAATTATTGATTATTTTTCTAGCTTATTTTTGTTGAACGACAATGATACAAACCTGTAAAGCGGTATTACCAAGTAGAAATGACCTTCAAATGGATAATATAAAACTAGACATCGGTCAAGGTACCACATTTATCCGACCCTTGTAGAGCTCTGTCAATAGAAATAATAGATACTAGAGTATCGGCTACGATTTGTAATTTTTATATACAAAAAAAAAACAATTTCAAAAAGTGTTTGTGAACTGTTTAGGTTTTAAATCAAAGGAATTGTAAAGCCATGATGCATACACTGACCTCTGATGAATGTACTGACCTGTAATGAATACACTAGCCTCTGATGAATGTACTGACCTCTGAAGAATGTGCTGACCTCTAATGAATGTACTGACCTCTGATAAATGTACTAAACTCTGATGAATGCTCTAACCTCTGATGAATGCGCTTACCTCTAATGAATATACTGACCGCTGATAAATGTACCGAACTCTGAAGAATGTACTGACCTCTGAAGAATGTACTGACCTCTGACGAATGTACTGACTTCTGATGAATGTAATGACCTCTGATGAATGTACTGAACACTGATGATTTTACTGATTTCTGATGAATGTACTGACCTCTGGTAAACTTACTGACCTATGATGAATGTAGTAACCTCTGATAAACGTACTGACCTATGATGAATGTACTGAACACTGATGATTTTACTTACCTTTGATGAATGCACTGACCTCTGGTGAATGTACTGACCTCTGATGAATGTAGTAACCTCTGATGTTTGAATGCTATATCGTAAAGAAATAGGTAAAAAATGTCTGTAGATTGCAGCAAATCGCTGGAGAGTGGGTTCTATCAAGTTCTTTTACAGCATGGCTTAATTCCATTAAATTTCATAATTAGGTTTGTGTGTTTGCTTGTTTAGATGATTGGGCTTTTACGCCGTACTGACGGTTTTTTCACCCATATAGTTTAAAAAGTACATTTTAATTGAGTAGGAATGCCATTATTGTAAAGTTCGGGGTTTTGTTTGCATTGATATAAACCTAGCTTAACGCACTGTACAAATGTTGCTGATATAAACTGTAGGAATAGTAGTTAGCTTAACAATACTGGCTTGGGATCATAAAACACAACAGGTTCACAAAAGTAAATGAAACTTTCTATCTGTTTACTCCTGACCATAATCAAGTGAATTCTTGTCTGGGATGTAATTCTCTTCCAATGTAATAAGACAGCCTAATGTCATTTGTAATCCCGGAAGATCCATGACACACTGGGTATTCACTTCATTCATTGGTTTAACCTTTCAAATTGACATGTATCAATAAAATACTTCCCCAGACTGTTATAACTGCAGGGTGCAAACCACCAGAGAAAGCTTCACTCGCCGGTAATACTAATCAGGGACATTACTGGTCCCCGGACTCTATTACATTCTAGCATCAAAGAGCTACAGGAAATGTGACAGTATAAAATTCGACAAAATTGCGAAGAAACAGAATTTGGGAGAATCCACATTTCCACAGGCTTCTTTTGCACGGATTGGTACTCCCAATAGCTCACAGAAAACTAAGCTACACTATTACAAGGGCTTCCTTTAAAGAAAGTATTTTTTTATAGAAAAAGAAAGGTACGCAGATAAAAGCCTGCTATATACAACCACCAATATGTCCTGGATGACAGTTTACAGGGTTATCGGTATAAAACTACATTAAACATCACGATTCGTATTTACAAAATAAGTGGTAAAATTGTAAACAATTCAGTTCAGACATCTTTAAATTAACCATTGTTATATGCTTAAATATTAACAAGTAAGTTTTATATGGTTTTCTTCGATGGTTTCAATGGGCTAGTGACAGTAAAACCTCTTTATTATGGACGTTTTCTTTCTAGCTATAAAAAGAAAGCTCAAATTAACAGTAAATGAAGCCCTTTTCTTTTATGTAATTTACTGCTTATCAAAACAAAATAGTTATTTACCGACCAATGAATGCTTATGTGGCCTTAGACTTGATGTAGGTGTTTGTCTGTAGAAATGCTCATCCATTGTTATAGCTGCACTGTACATACCAATGTCTTACTGTGTTTGTCCATTTGTGAGGAACACCGGAAGTTGTATTTAATAACTGTCGCTTAGACAAAGTATAGTTTTGAGTCCTCAATAGCAGACAACGGCTAAAAACTTTGAAACCTGTGACCTGTATAACGGGCGATAGACTGTGAGTACATTGTCAGTCCGTCTGGCTATGGAACATAAAATTGCTTTTAATACATCAGCTGACCATGGAAACATTTGGATACATCTGTCTGTATATAGAAGCACTTAGGCTAATCGAACGCCTATCAGTAAATCAAATTGATTGCCATATAACAATCGAATTTATTCCAGTGTCCATTATATTGGAAAGTTCGTCACGTAAAATATGAGGTCACTGTTATTCCGAATGAATATTTTTAACGGAGCTTTAGTCAGCATCCCTAAACTTTGTTAGATATGTAGTGTTTAAACAAAATTGTAGTCTACACGACCACTGATTTTCGGTGCAAAATGATCGTCAAATTGTCAGATGATTTTCCATTTAAGCAATTACCACCTTTTCATAATTTATTTGCGGCAAATATTTGTTTAGATATCTAAGGTAAAGATACTGTTTTACAAGAAATTTGCTATGTGATACGTTTTTTATGCATCATATAAACGGAACATTTCAACACATTTTCATAACATTGTTTTGTATACTGGTAGACATTTTTATAGAATTCTTACTGTAAACATATTATTATCTATTATGTTGTTACTGGACCCCTGGGTATATTTTGAGGAGAAGGTATGAAGAAAAATAGAGGTCATGACCTTTTTGTATGTTCATAATTGATAAAAGCTAGGTTATTCAGGGTTACATATATGTTACTTTGCGGAAGATCCTGTTATGATTTTGAAGTACTTGATAATTGAAATAATCTCAAAAGCGTTTCCAGTCTTTACGTTTTATGGCGGCACATTTTGCAGACATAGAAGTAGGAGGCATTAAATAACTTTCGGATTTAAGGGGTGCAGACAGGTGCCAAACTCTTCATAGTACAGCAGGTGGACTGCAATTGTATCACATCACTGCTAACGTGATTTTTTAATAACTCTAAAACCTCATCGAGAGATAGAGGCAAACCAAAAATCAATGAAATACGTATAGAAATGATGTTTTTCTTGACAGTCTCATTAGTTTCGTAACTTTGACCAGACACATACACATCCTTAAATTAGCATGTGGATAATATGGACAACGATTTGGTTTAAATGTATAATAATCGATCTCATCAACGTCCTCGATCAGAATGTTTTATCCAAAAGCACTCTGGATTGCCGCTCCTCATTCTCAAAGCTTCCGGGCTCTCCGGATTTCACCATCCTATCAAAGAGCTTTCATGGACGTTGCAGTCTCTCCTATTAAACCAAGTGACAATTCCCCATTGTGTTTGTGATGAAAGAGGCAGCGTAGCCTCTTTAGCTGCATGTGTCCAACACATACCAACAAGATTTGGATGCTATATCGTAAAGAAATAGGTAAAGAATGTCTGTAGATCGCAGCAAATCGCTGGAGAGCGGGTTCTATCAAGTTCTTTAAAGAATGTCTGTAGATCGAAGCAAATCTCTCGAAAGCGGGTTCTATCAAGTTATTTAAAGAATGTCTGTAGATCGAAGCAAATCGCTGGAGAACGGGTTCTATCAAGTTTTTTTAAAAATGTCTGTAGATCGCAGCAAATCGCTGGAGAGCGGGTTATATCAAGTTCTTTAAAGAATGTCTGTAGATCGAAGCAAATCGCTGGAGAACGGGTTCTACAAAATGGCTTAGTTTACATTCACACGATTCGAACGCCTATCAGTAAATCAAATTGATTGCCACATAAAAATCGGATTTATTCCACAGTATCCATTATATTGGTAAGTTCGTCACGTAAGATATGATCCGGGTGATTGGTAGGTTTAGGCCTAGGCTTGGGGATAGTTTTAGGGTTAAGTCTATTTACCCTAACCCAGAACTAGCAATTCACGTTTTGTCTAGCGGCAGGTACATGCTATTGAATCAGTTCTTGTCCCAGCTGTGCATCTCTTTCATTATTCAACAATAATCGCACTTTTAGGCCTACATCTTTAGTACTTGCATAATTGTGTTTCATTTCAGGTTATTTCAATCCACATTATTTTAAAGTACAGAACAAGTACAGACAACTGGCGCGAATGATACAAAACTGGTAGTCATGTCCCAATCCTATATAAATAGGCTTTACGTGATGTAAATACCACAAAATGTTAACAAAATGATAACCAGCCGATATAAAAAATAAGACAAATGTAACATATATAGATATTAACGAGAAAAAACGCCCGTAAAACAGTATCCTAGCATTTTCACCCCAAATTACATGTTTGTTGAATTTATACGGAACCCCTCTAGCCCTCCTGTTTTCACAAACACTTAAGAAAATATATTGAATCTATTTTTTATTGCCGGTATTATAAGGGTTGTTGTAGAAAACCGATAACCCTTGTCTATGTGTTTGAAGGAGGACAGAGGTGTAATATACTTAAGATTATTGAGTAGTGTGTTCCCTTAGATAAGAGGTTTGGACAGAAATATACGATATTAGAAGGAAAGCATAGACAATATAGCTGATGTAGTGTTTTGAAGGATAGCTTTAGGCAGAGGCTTAAAGATGAACAAATAAGAAAGCTGAGAAATACTATTTTCGAAGGCTTAGGGATATTGCCTGGTACATTGATGTCGGTGCTTTTTTTATAGTGTTTTCCGTCAGTAATTCTGTCATCATTTCAACTGCTGGTTTCTCCAATATAGTTTGGAGAAGGTGGTTCAGTATTGTGATACTTGAATAGATATATTAAATATGAAGATGTGACTGTAGTTTTCGGAAACAGAATGCCCGTTTTAGTTATCTATTCATGGTAGCAAATGTTTCACCGGAGTTAGCAACTCAAATGACATATTGTAAAACCTTTTCATTCTCTATTTCAGGTACATCGCTATCATCGAACCCATCAAGACTCACATTTTCTGTAGCCGTAAAAGGCTGTGGTTTGTGCTATGTATGGTGTGGCCTCTCGCTCTACTCGCTGGTCTTCCAACATTGCTGTTTAATCAAGTCAGATACGGAGGACATGACGTCTACTTCTGTATGATTCGATTCCCTGGAAATCACCAATTAAACTTTCTTATATTTAAATACAGTGAATTCGTTCTGTTTTACCTGGTTCCAATGTGCGTACAGGTGATTTTGTACATAATTATTACCAAACGTTTATTTTTGGGATCAGAGAAATTACATCGGCGTCTGACAATCCGGGATACGGAGGGATGTGAGCAACATAGAGCACCTGACGCTATTCGAGCCAGACAGGGGGTAGTGAAAATGTTAATAGCTAGTGTAGTCATTTACTTCATCAGTTACTCCCCACAACACGCTATGCTTTTCTATGACAGCTTTTCTCCTCAGCACTTCCATAAGACCTGGTCGTTTCTCGTCACAGTTATGATAATAGCCTACGTGAACTCGGCTGTTAATCCTATTTTATATGGGATATTCAGCCAGAATTTCAGACGTCGATTCCAAAAGATCTTATTACCTTGTTGTGGGATTGCAGGAGGGACAAGATGCCGCCAGTCTACAATGAGCCAATCAAGTTCTCGGGTGTGGAGACTAACCAGCGGGCGAACAGCTCACTCCGAATTATAACCCCAATCTGATAGGAGACAGAAACTTTCTAATGAACAAATACTATGAAGCACATCGAATTATTTCTGTCTAGGTTAAAGTTTAATATGTTTTATATTTCAGGCTTTTCATTCTGTTCCACAATGTAATGTAAGACAAGCTTTTATTGTCCTATGATAACTGACCACCGCTAGCACACCTTATATCCTGTCTTTGCAAAGCTGTCTTGAATTTCCACTACCGTATGTTGTCATTTGAGATAGAAAGTGAAGGCGAATGTTAAATTGAAACCAAACAATTAGTATTTATTTCAAAACATAAATTAAAAAATTGTAAGTTTTATCGCTACTTTGGGTGGTCTGTGAACTACGTGTTCCCCGTGTCAGCCAAAGATGCCAGTTGGGATCCCCTGTGTAAACGGCAAATGTGTCATTCTCTTCGTCAATAAAACTGTGTCGGTGGAGGAAAGGAATTTAGTATCGGTAATATGAGATGCGAACCATTTGGAAGAATCTCAGTGTGTAATTGTGTACAAGGTATACATGTAGCTTCAATGTCTCTGTATGTGCTTTACGGAAACCTATATGTTTTCGTTACAGACAAAAATCTGTTAGTTAAAATTCGTACCTATTCTTTAGCCGATCGATTTTCCCAATCTGTCCTTAAAATTGCTGGTCTGTTAAAATAAATCGTTATTGAAATTCGTGTGCCAATTGACTGTTGGTAAACGACTCTGTGTCTACGTCGGATCCAAGAAAATATAATAATCTGAAAAGTATCATTTTGCTGAATGTTTTATCTGCTAACATTTAATATTCTAGTTTAGAAAATTAGCAAGTTGAACACAGTCTGTAAATCCAACCCACAACTGCTAGAGCCAGACACCAAATCGCCAGGAGTAAATGCCGGTCACCTAGGCTGCTCGACCAATGGCCTTCTATTAAAATAGGCTAGTTGGCTACCTGACCGACATTCACTTACCCTCAGGCGAATGACAAAGCTTTCTAATTTGAAAGCAATGGAGAAACAGTAGTTGGTTAAGAAATGTATATTAATAATATTTTCTTTAGATTGGCTCAACACTGTCTTAGTTTGAACAGAATTTGATCAGAAAATGCGAAGGCCGGTTGCTGAATCCTCTAGTCTGCATGAATTCACTGCTAGGTGTTCGGTGCGTGACTTCTGGGCTATCGGACCATGTCGGCCCGCAAATTGGCGAAACTTTATACAAACTAAAAAAGGGTTCAAAACACAGAATGTGTCATCCCAAACTTATAAAGTGTTATCCCGAAGACAACCTACTTTTTACCCATTACTTTCATAGCGACGCCAAATTATTTCACAGATCAACTGTGTTGTGAACCTATCAAACACACTAGGGATCCCGGGGAAGGCAAGCAAAGTTATATCCGTCAACAGAATATATAACACACCATTTAGAAAAGAGCTGAACAGAATCAAGCAATATGTTGGACAAGACATTATTGTTTTTGCACAATGAATCCGTTAGCAGCGAGTATTGGAAAGGCCTGGCCTTCTGACCTCTGCTGAAGTAATTCTAGTTTTCAGCAATTTTAGAAACCACAGTAATTTCTTCCTGACTTATCGCTAAGGTTAAGCTCCAGCTGTTGAATTGGATTCATAGGTCAAAATGTTCCACCGTGGTATTTGTAAAGATAGTTACTTTAGAAGCCAACTATTGTTTAGCAAATCTTTCTAGAAACGGCTCGTGAAGGTTATTTTTGTAAAGCGCTTATTAATATCCATTTCCCACATAAAGGTCATTTTGGCGATGGTCCCACGATAATGTCATTAATTATTTCGGTAAAATTACAACATGGAGAACATTTAACAAAAGCCTGTACGATTTGGAAAAAGCTTTGGTTTAATTTTCCCGCCTTTACAGAGTTCAGAATGGTAGATTGCGTGTTCAATCTTACTATGACAAACATAGCACCGTGAGACAAAATCTCGTTCTTGGTAGTGTCCCGTTCAAGTCGTGCTCGCTCGCAGCACTACGATAACAGCATCTAAAGAGAACAGTGACACAATTGGGGCTTGTGGTAGGTGCTGTAGCCAAAACACGATTAGTTTAACGGTGCAGTAAATTAAATCTAAGTTGTATTAATGCGTTAGTACGCTCTTCATTAGCTGTTTAGTCGTTCAATCTACGGAAAGCTAAAGACTCGCTTGTATCAATGTGTAAGTACCTCTCCTTTGGCTGTTTACTTCTCCAATCTACGGAAAGCAGGCGGCTTGCTCGTATTAATGTGTATGTAGCTCTCCTTTGGCTGTTTTATCCTTTAATCTACGGAAAGCTGGGCACCAGCTTGTATTAATGTGGAAGTACACCCCTTATTCGCAATTTAATTGTCCAAGCTACGGAAAGCAGGAGGCTTGCTTGTATTAATGTGTAAGTACGCTCTCCTTTGGCAATTTAATTTTCCAATCTACGGAAAGTAAGAGGCTTGCTTGCATTAATGTGTAAGTACACTCTTCATTGGCAGTTAAATTGTCCAATCTATAGAAAGCTGCAGGCTTGATTGTATTAGTGTGTAAGTACGCTCTCTATTGGCTGTTTAATTCTACAATCTAGAGAAAGCTAGAAGCTCGTCTGTATTAATGTGTAAGTACACTGTCCATTGGCTGTTTTATCCTCCAATCTACGGAAAGCTGGAGACTTGGTTGTATTAATAAGTACGCTCTCTATTGGCTGTTTAATTGTCCAATCTACGGAAAGCTGAAGGCTCGCTTGTATTAAAGTGTAAGTACACTGTCCATTGGCTGTTTAATCTGCCAATCTACGGAAAGCTAGAAGCTCGCCTGTAGTAATGTGTAAGTACGCTCTCCATTGGCTGTTTAATGCTCCAATCTACGGAAAGCTGGAGGCTCGTTTGTATTAATGTGTAAGTACGCTCTCCTTTGGCTGTTTAATTCTCCAATCTACGGAAAGCTGGAGGCTTGCTTGTATTAATGTGTAAGTACGCTCTTCATTGGTTGTTTAATCCTCCAATCTACGGAAAGCTAGAAGCTCGCCTGTATTAATGTGCAAGTACGCTCTCCATTCGCTGTTTTATCTTCCAATCTAAGGAAAGCTAGTGGCTCTCTTGTATTAATATGGAAGTACGCTCTTCATTGGCTGTTTGGCCCGCGGCCGTGGTTCAGTGGTAGCGAGTGCGCTTCCTGAACTGAACATGCTGCGATTTACCATTCACGGGTTCGAGTCCGCCTTTCGACCATCAGGTATATGAGCGAGTCACATGTTGTGGCTTCGGCAATCGCGGAGTTGGTTTTTACGAGGTTCCTCCCGGTTTTCCACCGTAATAAGGCTAGTGTGTACAGTGTGAAGTGGACAAACCGTCGTCATATAAGTGAAATACTCTTGAGTACGACGTTAAACATCAATCAAACAACCAAACAATTATTAGCTGTTTAATCTGTCTATCTACCGAAAGTTAGAGGCTTCCTTGTATTAATGTGACAGTACAATGTCCATTGGCAGTTTAATGCTCTAATCTACGGAGAGCTAGAGGCTTGCTTGTATTAATGTGTTAAGGCCCTGTCACACTACGACGTTCTCACCAGCGTTCGAGTAACGTGTTGCGAGAGGCAGAGGAACGTCCAGAACGTTAGAAACAAGTTACAAGAAAGTTAGACAAGCATCGGCAAACGTCGAGGGACGTTGACGAACGCTGAGGGTGAAAAACATTTTTGGGTGTGCACAAAAATTCACGACGTTCCATCAAAACGCTACTTACGCGTTAGAGGAACGTTACACGAAAGTTGGCGGGCTTTACTCGAACGTTACTCG
>JAVFBW010175451.1:0-10929 GCA_034783835.1 Mopalia ciliata
ACAGGTATATGTTCTAACTAAGAAAGCGTTATTCCAAAATAACGAAAATACTGACATATAACTAGGCATAAATAGGAAAGTAATGCTTAAAGTCTCATATATTTTTGCTTTAAATTCAGTTTAATAGATCACAGAAGGGTAAACATGACATTGTAAAATTGTAATTCATGCTCCAGAGCTGGCCGAAACAATGCACCTTAAATCTTCGGATAATTTGATTTTAAATTCATTGTAATACCTTCATGAGTATTCACAATGACTAGAAAAATAGCACATATTACAGGACATTACAGGAATTATGACTATAAAACATAATAAAGACCACATACCCGTGTATCAAGTGACATATATTGTTGAGTAAATAAGAAAGTTAAATGTACAAGTGTACATGCTTAAATAGTTTCTTCATTTCATCGTTTACTGACCAAGGCTTAGTGGTAGCGTGTGCACTTACTAATCCCAATTACCGTTCACAGGATCGAATCCGCCTGTCGACACTCTGATATATGAGTGAGTCACAAGATAGGACTACGGCAATCGCCGATGTGGTTTTTACGAGGTTTCCTTACGGGTTTCCATCGTAATAATGAAAGGAACAGTGTGAAGTGGAAAATCCGTCATCAAATCAGTGAAATACCCTTGAAAAACACGTTAAACACCAATCAAAAAAAAAACAAAAATTATAGTTTACATATGCTGTTCATTTGTGTTTGCCGCCTGCAACCCGATGACAAGTAATCATAAGTTATTACCTTTATCAGGTAATATAATGTTAATGCCTTTGTTGCGATAGGACGAGGCCCTGAAAGATACAAGTACACGCCATGCATAGACAGAAAGAAATGCTCTTGACAGAACTTCCGACGATGAGTGTCGATTAGACGGGATTGTTCTTGACAGAAGTACAAACCATATGTGAATCTTAGACATCTTCTGCTGGAGTTTGGAACAATGTTAATCAGTCTTATGTATGGACATTCTCACTGTTGTAACCCTTCTTGTTTCTATGAATACCTTTAAAACCAATACCTTTAAAACAGTTACAGGAAGCTTTCAATATTTTTTATGTTTATATCACAGTAACAAAAACAACTCTGATTGATTACCTTTTTTCTACTATGCGATAGAAATATTCATGAACGTTTTTGACAGATTATATAAATGAACCAAAATATGTTTTAATGAAACAAACTTATCCGTTTAAGTCAATCAAACAAGAGATTGTTTCAATAATACTATTAAAAATATTTTTTAGCTTTATTTAATCATTTACATTTTTAAGCTTTCAATAATTTAAACGAAAAAAGGTTACGGGGAAATGACTCAATTAAAGACGGACAGACAGAACCGAAATTTTACCTGCAAAACTATACCATGTAGGGAAGCTTTGAATAAAATATTAATGTGATTGGAGCAGCAGTTTCTGAGATATAGTGATAACAAGAATTGTTATGGGACGGACGGACCACGGAGAGTGATGGAAATTAAGATACCTGAACTCTGGTTCATTCTGACTGTGGGCTAAAAACAGCGAAAGAAATTATGATCGCAAATATGTAAAAAGAGAAAAGGTAATGACAAGTTATGCAATATGAAATGAAAAGATAAGAAAATTTAATTAAAAAAAAAAATAGTGAAAACTAAATTCGCTTTTGTTTAGGACAGTCTAGCTTTTTATTCATTTTACAGAACCATTTACAAAAAATATGAATTAGAAATCAGTAATAACAAAAGATGGTCAATGCATGTACTAAATTTCATGCTGGTCATACCAGAATACAAATGCTTTTTATTGGGCGTAGAACAAAATCAGAAATGCAAGTGCCGTTAAAACGAGACAGATTTCTCCTTGATGATCATTAATCGGCTGAATCACAGACTTTTATGACCTGTCAATGTCACTATCCCAAACTTTAACTTAATTCCTGAAAGAAACATTGACAAGCATTGACAGAGAAACACTCTATTCTCAGTAAAAGAAACATGGTGACATGGAATTCATCCCTAGGAATAACAACCAGTAAAACTATTAAGTGTTTATTTAAACTTTCAGGAAAGAGAAAGCGTCCCGATGTCACTTGACTGTGAAGTGGTTGACTAGTTTTCAACTCTGGAAACCAGTCTCGATTCCTCACAAGCCTTGGCATCAACCAGTTAATTGTTGGAATATCTCCTCTAAATGCTAAAAAAAAAAATTATGTAATTACTGTCATTAAATGAATGGCCCAATTCAGGATGTCCAGTCTATTTTTGTGAGCCAATTATCTCATAGAAAATTACTTTGCATACTCCAGAGTCACTGATAATATCTCTTTTAAGTATTTTTTTTCTGTAATTTCCTTCTAGAGAGTTGAAATTTCCACATCAAGAAATGGAGTGAATCAACATTTTTTTCTCCAAAATGTAAGGCTTTATTAATAATTAAAACCTTTAAATATTTTCTAATTGATATGTTCAATGAATCAATATTCTATCATGTATTGTGAATTTGATTGTTTGTTGATTGATTGGGGTTTAACGCCCTATTTAATTTATATAATGACGGATTGTCCACTTCACACTGCTTCTTGCCTAATTATGGTGGACAACCGTGAAGAAACCTTGTTAAAACCACTACCGTGATTGGCGGACCCACATCCTGTGACTTCCTCATATACCTGATCGTCGACAGACAAACTTGACCCAGTAAACAGCGAAGCGAAGTAGGATTAGTAAGTAGTAGTACACATGCTTCCCCTAAGCCACAACTGCAGGCCTATTTTGAATTTGATCTTTGTTTTGATTGATTGCTTGAGTTTTGCATCACAAATAAGGTTATTTCACTCATATGACCATGTGCTAATTCAATGGTTTGTTATTTGTGTCATTTGGCCATACTTAAGGTTAATTCACTCACACGACAGAGTGCCAGCCCAATGGATGAAGGAAATCCCCTACGACACCACTGGCAACAAACAAAGCCATGACGGGACAAATACATGACAACAGCAAGATACAATACAGACATCACTAACAGATCAGCTTCATGTTGCCCCTTTGCTCGGAAAGCACCAGGGCAACAGGAAGCTCCCTCCTGGCCCAATGGGTGAAGTTGCTGGCAACAAATACAGACAACCAAGAATTATCACAAGAAATTGATGCTCAAGCTGGTTCTTTTTGCCTGATACCTCTGATGGCACTCACTGCACCAGGGTGACATGCAGAAAGCACTTTTCACCAATCTACTTTTGCTCATTGGATCGTTTGTTAGATTGAATGGGGTTTTAAGCCTTACTTATTAAATGTTATTTTAGTCCTTTGATGGCATGCAAGAAAAATCATCCTTTATATCAATAACAAAAAGATGGGAGAATCACAAGACAAGAAAATCAAAAATCACAATGTACAAACAGATTAATTCTAATTGCCACCTGGATGAAGTCCACCAGGGCAAAGTTCTAGAAGCTCCTCAAACTAGCCAACATCAGTTATTGTAGTTACTTGTTGAACACTAAGCGATTGGCTATACAAGTTACAGGAATACAAGTAATTATTATTATGGGGGATTAATCATTGAATGTGAAGTATCAGAGATGACTAGCGAGGAATGTTTGCGGAAGAAACTGACAAGACAGGCTTACAGCTTTTGGGATTAAAGATTCTGTAAGGTTAGAGGAGGGAACTCTGGAGCTTGATGAAGGTATACACTGGTAACAGTGAAGAGAGGTCCTCCGAGCATACAATCAATACACAGCCTCCATACAGCAAGCAGTAGTTTGTTATCTCTCCAGCAACAGCCAATCAAAGAGGAAGCCGGAGAGCCTGAGTAAGAGAGGGAGCACGGTAAGGCAGGAGCCGTCTAATCGCTACCACTCATCAGAGTTACGCCTTCTACCATTCATCAGCTGCTTTAACTCACAGGGAAAATTTCAGCATGGAATTAACAACTAAATAAAAACTGTTAAAAAAGATAACTCAAGTTATTCTTTACCAATTAATTAAAAATCATTGGAGCTATAAACATTGTCAACATCGGATTACCCCTTAATTTCCACAGCTTGTCAAGTAAGGTAAGTTTTCCATTATTTCTTTAACTAGTTGACTAATGTACTATTTTTTTTTCTTTTTAGATAACAATTTTGTTTTACAGGATTTATCTTTCCCTGATGTAGGCATGGGCACATTTAAGGAGTTTAATCTGATAGAAGCCAATTCTCATTTATTTTCTCCATTTTACTTATCGATAAATATTTCTGGTGAATTTATTAAATGAATAAATCGCTTCTCTTGTTTTGTAATAAAACATCTCGTATAATGCATTAAAAAAAAGTAACTTTCATTTGAAATGTTTTAATATATATGCAAAAAAAAAACTACATGAACCAAACTTAAATTTGAAGAAGTACAAAAAGTGCTGCAAGGAACAGGGAATGTATTTTAAGGTGATATTCTATATTGTGCTTGCCATCAGTACAAATTAAGAGCAAAAATTATTAATATATGTAAAGGGAGAAATTCTGCTTTCATTTTACTTTGTACTATCAATAGAAGCTTATCAAACTTCATTTGCAATGGTGAGATATAGGGCTACTTTTCATAGTTTTTTACCCAGTTTTCTAATGTACATCTACCTTAAATTATTTAAGCTAACTTTGGGAGTTTTATAGAATTCGCACCATAGAGTCAGTTGAAATAAAAGCTATTGAATGGACTTTATTTCCCTGAAGACCATAGCAGTTAGTGTTGAAGATACTCATCTGGGGTGTCACCAATATTTAAACAACACTTTATACGTTAGTATTAAGAAAAATTTAAATTGATCGATAGATTGATTGGTGTTGTACAACGCGCTTAAGGGTATTTCATGTATATAACAGCAGTGAAATCAAGCAAAAACTGATACTACCACAACCGTAAAATGGGAAATGTTTTGATAAAGTTAGAAAATAAAACATCCTTTATAGTTGCTTATTTAAACCGTATTGCTACTCTCCAAACAAACTGCCCTTTTTAGCCAGAGAGCTCAGGGTTTGGGGAGCTACAGTAGTAGAACTACACTGTGACCTAACAATGTCAAAAGATAGTTTCAGGGAATCACATAAAATTCAATGAAAAATTCAGTAATGTACTTATATTCAAGGAGAGTAAAAAAAATTACGTATTTCTTTTATTGGACAAAAAACTAAAAATGGACATGTAGCAATCTCACAAGTTTTCAGTCTGACCAATGTATCATATAACAGGATTGTTTGTTTGTTTGATTGGACTTTAATGTTATTTTCAAGGGTATTTCACTTATATGGATTGTCCACTTTACACTGTTTCTTGGGTCAGTCTGTCATGTAAGATATGACATGAATTTCAGTGTCAGGTTTAGGGTTAGTTTTAGGAGTAAGTTTAGATTTAGGTTCAGTTTAAGGTTAGGTTTCATGTTGTCCTTAAGAGATAGTATAAGGGTTAGGTTTAGGGTCAGGTTGAGAGTTAGGTTAATAGGCTTTCTTGCGTACTTGTGGTGGAATACTGTGAGAAAACCTCATAAAAACAGCCCACACAATGGCCAGAGCCACACTGTTTGCCTCACTCATATTCATGTACCTGATGGTATACAGATGCACTTGATCCTGTGAAATATAAATCGGTGAAGGATTAGTAAACGCACACACTACCACTAAGCCATGGTGCGGGCCCATTATAGAACTGGAAATCTAACCCATTTATTGATAAGTAAGGACGATTACAGCATGTAACATTCAACAACACACCTACAGGAACAAAAAATCAATCCCCAGCAATAACTAATTTATATTTCTGAAAAAAAAACAATGACACTGGCCCAGGGATGTAGAATAATTGAAATCAATGAATCATCTTATGTTCTAGATAAACTCCCAGAGACAAGTTTCTTAATAAACCTTAATCTTGAGTACCGGTAGTGTTATTGGTAACCTACAGACAGCTCAAGAGAAGGTAATGATCATTAACATGGTGCAGAAAGTTTTGTTAAACCTGTAGTAAGCAAGATATTCAGTATGGATTAGGAATACATCCGCCTAAAAATTGGTATTTCAGGGATTTAGAGATTAACCAATGAATATAATTGTTCAGGAGATTTTTATGTTTGTTTGATTGGTTTGTTTGTTTGATTAGAGTTTGTTTGTTTTATTAGACTTTAACGATGTAGTCAAAGTGTATTTTACTTATATCATGACAGATTGTCGATTTCACACTTTTCCTTGCGTAAATATGGTGGAGAACTGGGAGGGAACCCCCGCAATTGCCGGAGCCGCAATGTGTGGCTCACTCATTTAACATAGGGTGGACAGAGGGACTTGATCATGTGAACAAGAGATAAAAGTAAGATTGGTAAGCGCATTAAGCCAAGGGCATGGGCCCCTGTTGAAGAGAATGAGTGTAACAAGCTGGCTGATATAGAGGGAAGATTTGCTTTTGTTTATTCTTTATTCCTCAGATGTTAGATCAACAGAAATTTAATCCCAATAACAGATCATTAGCCAGCATTATTGTCGGAGATAAGCTCGGTAGTAAATTAACCCAGAAAACCCACAACCTTCCACTTGTTGCTGGCATAGCAGCCCTCATACAGTTCACAGGAGTCGAACACGCGATCCCAGAGGTGAGGAGGGTATGTGGACCAGAGGCATATACATACTAGAGCATACACTCTAGACCACTCCGCCACAGAGGCCCCAAAACATTTTCTTTAACCAGTATGTCATTTATAGATAAATGTATTTCACTTGCTTTAACTTTCCTTTTCTGTAGATAATTAGTCAAAGTTTTACATCCTGGAAACACCAACACCCAAAAATGTTGAACAATCAGATAATTTCCAGATCTATAAACATATATCTGTCAAGTAAACTTTGTTCCGTTACACTTATAACATATCTTGGGGAGATTTTCAAAGTCAAACGTTAGCATAGATTCAGTCCAATTCCGTACCAAAGAATACAGATTTGGAAACCCTAGGAATGGCAATGAAGTAATTCCTGGCTGCTTTCTCTTTGAAGAATCCCTACAAGAATTCCCATGTCCTTAAGGAAAAAAAAATATCTAAATCATTGCCAATCCAATAAAAAAGAAAATGTTCTCGACATATTACCTTGTCTATCACACTGTACAAGCTAGGTAGGTAATGAAACAGTCATAGAGATTTCCAAGTAGTTGGAAGCTCATATTTGAGCATAAAAAGGTTGAATTGATATGGAAGACATACTAAAAATTTGTGTGGGCAATGATATTTTTCTTTCTCTTTAATTTATAAAACACAAGAAATCATATTATACAAACTGAGACGGATAACAAAACATAACATTTTCTTTTCAGATAGGAGCCCGTTTTAGATAGGATTAATATCTCCTTACATCTGCCTGAATCATAATTTCAAATGTAAAAATCCATAATACTACACTGTTGCCTACGTTAGGCTATGACCTGGGATTAAAGTATGCTAGGATATGAAACAGAAAAAAAATAATTGAATTCATTCTTTAATACCTTATAACGTCTAGCAGTTAGGACAGAGAAATGGGCTTTACCACAGGGGGTATAATATTTCATTGCACTGTCCCAAAATTAGAGTGTCCCAACTTCTAGAAGTCATAGGGTATTTCAATTTTACAGCCGCTATCAGAAATTAAAAAATCTTAGTAAACATAAATAACCATCTCTTATTCCGTAGAAAGTATTATTATTATAACTTGAAAAGTTCAACTTTGGTCAACAATTGAGTTATTGTTAGATTAGAAAAACGTTGAACTTGCGATCAAAAGGATGGCGGCTGATTGTAGGAAAAAGAGGCTATCAAGACTCTTTTGGTGTTTTAAACCATAAAGGAGGTTTTGTTCTTTACCCCCTTGTCAACCATGTAAATCTGTTGAAGATATATGTTAAATCTTCTCTAGTTTAAATTCACAATTCAGATACATTAACTATTGCCAGGATAAACAGATTCCTTATTACCAAAATCCTCATCTAAAATGTGATAGAAATAGGAAATGGTTTCCTTAGTGCATTGAGCCTGGATTAAGCTATCCCTATATATTGTAATTCTAGATATGACATATGTTTGCTCCAGAGTTTTAATAATTTCCCCAAACTATTGCCAGGATAAACAGATTCTTTATCCCCAAAATCCTCATCTAAAATGCGATAGAAACAGGAAATAGTATCATTTACAAAACTCTTTAAGTTCAGCAGTTTTCCTGACTCTTTACAGAAACAAATGAATGAGAACAATACTGCGTACCTGATTTTAAGTGCATTGGGGTTGGATAAGGCTGGGCTACATATCCCTATATATTTTAATCCTAGTTATGACATATGTACTATCCCTGGTTTAAATGATTTCCCCAAACTATTATTGTCAGGATAAACAGATTCCTTATCACCAAAATCCTCAGCTAAAATGTGATAGAACTAGGAAATGGTTTCATTAGTGCATTGAGCCTGGATTAAGCTATCCCTATGTATTGTAATTTTAGACATGACATATGTTTGCTCCAGAGTTTTAATAATTTCCCCAAATTATTGCCAGGATAAACAGATTCCATATCCCCAAAATCCTCATCTAAAATGCGATAGAAACAGGAAATAGTTTCATTTACAAAACTCATAATGAATTCTCTGCACATAACAACACAGAGATGATGCTTCCTAAAGAAGTCTTTGTGGGCAGAGGAGAGTGAATCAACTAGAAAATAAAATAGGCGTTGAGCCTGAAGGCTATAGCAGCGGGGGTATCAAGGTACCATAACAAGATCTTCTTCCTCGTTATGACCGAACAACAGATCTGCCAAATGAAGTCTTTTCCAATACAAGGAGAAGCCATAAGCGTACAAGACAGTTCATATAAAAAACCTGAAGATGAAACGGTTGATTAAAGCAGAAAAGCGTGGAGTTACATATATGTGCTTCATGCAAAGATAAAATTGCTGTTTTCATTCTGTCTCATTTGGTGACTCATCCTGCCGCGAGCCTCTGTAGCTCAGTCGGTTGTCTGTTGCATGGAACCCTAAGGTCCCAGTGGATGCATGCATATTTTTCTCTTAATTCAGTCAAAATACATAGACTGGGTAATATATAATAAAGATGAAAGACTTAAGACCAGGGTCTGGTTTCTCAAAACTCTGTTAGCGGACATTCATTTCATTATGACGCTAAATTATCTAACAGAAGGTTTGACTAACGGAGCTGTGAACAATCAGCCCCAGATAAACACTGTTTGAATGATTCAGGTTTTACGCCATAGAAAATCTCTTTATTTTCACTGGACTTGGTAACTACTATGTACAACACTGTGAATAACCAACGACTTTAAACACAGAAATAACAGCACAAACAAAATAATTCAATAAAATGATTTACAACAAATATTTTAAAATGCCACAATCCCTTTTTTGGATCCCATAGGATTTTGGACAATATTTTTATGGAATATATGATCCTACAGGATTTTTCTATGGAAAGACGACAGTAGGACCTTAAACCTCAATTAAACAAACATCAATGAAAATGATGAGATCTCTGGAATGAGATATAAACATTGTGTTGAAATAAAACAAGAAGTTGTTATTCATAGTAAGTTGTCCCTAGCCTTTTCTATGGATGCCTATGGGATTTTAAAAATCTTAGAGGATACTTTAAGATATTTCTGTAAGACTACATTTTATATACTGGTTCAGGTTGAACAGTTCCAAGAGTTTATCAGTATCTGAGACCAATAATGAATAGTATAAAAAAGCATAAAGCTTGAATTTGAAACTAAACGAATAAACCATTTCAGTCTGAGTCAACAAGTCTTAAACAGTCTGCAACGGTTTCTTCTCAATTTCATTTTTTCCACAAGGCGCCTCTTGACTGATATGATATGATCATACTAGGGTCTGTGTGTCAAATCTCATTGACTAGCATTCAAAAGAAAACGGCTTGTAGAGTTCATCTTGCTCTTTTATTAGACAGAATTCAGTGGTTTATCTCTCAGCTCAATCTTCTCTTTATCTCACAGCTATTGGAAACAATCACAGGCATCTAAAAGAGCTGGCATGTGACTTGAGTGGACTTAAAAACATCTAAATTAAACAGGAGAATAACATCTCCATAGACTTGGTTTTCGAACCATATCACTGTGCTTCCCATTAACCAGTCACCTAACAGAAGGGTTGTGTTTTCATTTACACAACCTAAAACCTAAGCAAAGTTTTGAGCCTTCAAGTCAATAACTACCCAAAGTGTTGAGCCTTCAAGTCAATTACTACCCAAAGTGTTGAGCCTTCAATTCAATAACTACCCAAAGTGTTGAGTCTTCAATTCAATAACTACCCAAAGTGTTGAGTCTTCAATTCAATAACTACCCAAAGTGTTGAGCCTTCAATTCAATAACTAACCAAAGTGTTGAGTCTTCAATTCAATAACTACCCAAAGTGTTGAGCCTTCAATTCAATAACTACTCAAAGTGTTGAGCCTTCAATTCAATAACTACCCAAAGTGTTGAGTCTCCAATTCAATAACTACCCAAAGTGTTGAGCCTTCAATTCAATAACTAACCAAAGTGTTGAGCCTTCAATTCAATAACTTCCCAAAGTGTTGAGCCTTCAATTCAATAACTACAGTACCCAAAGTGTTGAGCCTTCAATTCAATAACTACCCAAAGTGTTGAGCCGTCAATTCAATAACTACCCAAAGTGTTGAGCATTCAATTCAATAACTACCCAAAGCGTTGAGCCTTCAATTCAATGACTACCCAAAGTGTTGAGCCTTCAGTTCAATAACTACCGAAAGTGTTGAGCCTTCAGTTCAATAACTACCCAAAGTGTTAAGCCTTCAATTCAATAACTATCCAAAGTGTTGAGCCTTCAATTCAATAACTACCCAAAGCGTTGAGCCTTCAATTCAATGACTACCCAAAGTGTTGAGCCTTCAGTTCAATAA
>JAVFBW010175462.1:0-20396 GCA_034783835.1 Mopalia ciliata
CCCCCTCTTGTTGCTCTCTACTAGTTCGGTCTAAAAACATAGGGCCTCTTTTTTACCCACCCAGTGTACTGCTGTACAGTACTTATAGCCGTCACAACCGTCAGTTTGGGCTTGTTGTGATAGCCATTATTAGAACACAAAATAACTTACTATTTCGCATATAAATGCATTTTCTTTCAGCACTTCAGACACATATCTGGTTCCAGAAGGTCCAATGTTATTTGCAGACAGATCCAATTTTTGAACGACAATGTTATTCTGAATAAAGAAATTACATTTTACATATGACACATGAAGCAAGACGATTGTATTAAATCTAGTCTGAAGATTGAAAAGGAACGGATGTGAATATAATCATCAATGAACACCTCACTGTTGCACTAGCTTCGTACTCTGCGTTATAGATCAGCATAAGTTTTAACACCTGTGCATGATTAATTGCCAGAGTTTGCGTTTAATTATCATTATTCCACATACAAATTTAATTATTGTATTTGCCTCATCAGTTGAGATGCTATCAGGTAAAGGTATTTTGCAAAACACCATCATCATCTTTCACTTATAATTGTTCGGTACAGTTCTGTATCCAACAATTTAAACCCAAAAGAAGTTAAAATAATCAATGTATCTCAGTTGTATGAAAGAATGGATAATTATATTTACCACAAGAGTTATCATCATCGCTTTCACGTCAGAACAAGTTAACATCTTATTTTTCAAAATCACATCTGCAGCATTAGACGCCATCTGGCGGCAAAAACTGTCAACAGGAACTACCATTAATGCTCTACAGGACGCCTCGTAAACCTTTTTGTATTCAGGACCCGTATCTGTTTCCTCATCTGCATATCACCAACAGAGTACGATACATTTATAAATCAGCTGTACCAATAAAACACAGCATATAAAACTTGTCTCTGAGAGTTTATCTATAGCATAAGATGAGTAATAGATTGTAAGTAATCAAAATCGATGTGCCAGTGTTATTACTTCTAGAAATATAAAAGCTAAAACACCTGTACGAGAAAATTGAGACTTCTTCAATTCTATCCGAACCAGCACTTGCTTTTTACTCTTTTTAAGGTGACTAGTCACTATAATTTATACTATTATTCATCAGTTTTAAACATATGTAGTTATGATTTTAAAGTACCCATCTTCATACCATTTATCGAAATCGTAATCCTCATCGAAAGGATCAAAGGCAGGGGTAGTTACCTGACGAATCACCAGAGATGGGTCACCCAATTTTGAACGTTCTTCACACCAACCCACAGACACTGTAGGCTTTATATATTTGTGGGAAAAGTTGAGGATTTGGTACACAATTATGTTTTTAATTTTTTCTCGTGTAATGACATCTTAATCAATTAAGCCACAGGAATTCCGTTTAGTTAATTTGTCAATTACATAACGGATATAATATTGCTTTGTTGGTAGTGTAATACTGAATAATTATTATAATTATATACTAATATGGAAATATTTGTACAGTACTCACCTTCAGACCATTTGTCGAAATCATAATCCTCATCGAAAGGATCAAAGGCAGGGGTAATTACCTGACGAATCACCGGAGAAATATCACCCAATTTTGGGGATTCTTCACGCCAACCCACTTTCCGGGAAAGTTTATTAGGAGTTTTACACACTGGTGAAGGAGTTTTAGTCCGTCTGTAGTTGTCTGGCGCCGATTTGCATCTATCTATTATCTCCTTTGTTTTCCTGTATGATGATAAGTGTCCAGTTCCACTACTATCATCGCTTGTGACTGCAGCGCTGGTCATCGGACGATGTATTGTAACTTTCGTTCGCGAACTCCTCCTCCTGGAATTGTATGCCATCTTTATTTGCGTCTTCTACCACAGTCTTCAAAGGAACTCATATAACGTTTCTTCTCACTGAACTTATAGCAAACACGGTACTTTTGCATTCGGAAACGCTACTCATCAACGACGACTACCTATCATCTCATTGCAGTCATTTGGAAATAATAAACAGTGGCATTTTCACGTGTGTGTCCGGTGAGTCGGCTTTATGTAAACGGTATACTTTGACGACTCCTTTTCCTGGTATGTCCCTGCTACCAAGGCCAAGTCGATACATTCTACTATACATATATATAAATCACTTTGTAATAATTTGATCGATACACGTTCTCTTTAGGTAAGAGATTACATAGGATTACAATAATCCACATGGGCCTTGTACCAAAGGATAATCTTTAGGTTTAAGCCGTTCAGTTGAACTGGGATAAGTAGGTACACGTACTTGTTCATATACGAATGCAATATTTGAAAACAATAACCGTTATATTCGACACATATCACCAAGCCATATGATTCCCACAAAATATCATTCAATACAACCTTTTACTCTTTAACTAGACTAGTCACCATCCAATCTATGTCATCAAAGAGCAAACTGATTATAGGCGTCTCATTCGTTTAGGTATGTGAGTAAATCATTGGGATAAATGAAAGATCGCCGTCTATCCAAACTTATAATGTTGGCTGTGTGTTTTCAAAAGCTGGCGCTGTAGCCTCCACCCTGAGCTACACATTATAATTAACTTAATCGGGATATAATTGGTGGTGGAAAATATCTCTTCAACAACGGCCATGCGTTTATAAAAATGCCTATAACCGACGACGCCTTGAAATAATAAAGATACCTAAATAATGCACTCTGAGATACACAGTTGTTTTCAGACTAATAACTTTTTAATAAAATTATGCTTCCCAAAATTTTAGATTAACACAAATGTATTATATATAGTTGATCAAACATTTTTCCTATTATTTTCAATGGTGACTCAAATACAAAATATGGCATTGTATTAATTATACTAGATTTCTACATTCGTTAATATTCAATGTCCTTCTGTTTAGATGACCACATGCATTGTGAAATGTATTTTGTTCAGTTTAACCCATAAAAGTGTCTGTTACCACACAACCCTAAGTCTAAGTGATCGACATAATCAGCATGGAAACGGTTCAGCGTTGTATAAACAAGTAATTGGGTATAATGAGCCGTACATGTATTTAAAACAAATACAACCTTTGAAGCTCAACCACATTACCACAAGATAACAATATCCAATAACAACGATCAGATGGCTTGGCAATGCCTTTTAATTTTCCAATGGTTTCTTATCTACACGCACAATAGATTTATATTTTCAGTGTAATCCAAGAACATACAGCATTTTTGGTTATTCGCATATATTTACAGCCAACAACCACTGAAACACAAAACCATACATTCTATTCTGATAAAAAGTAGCAATTAAATTAAAAATACATAGTGAATATTATTCAGGCGACGGGTTTATTCTTATTCAGTATCTTAATTGCAGTCTACGGCATTTTATTTTCCAGACAAAGCAGACCTAGTAATGCTCTTTATGAATCGGTCGCATTTGTAGGCTTATACAACTAATGTAGTTTCCCTGATTTATTCTTCGCTAAAAAAATAACAAATACTTTCCGAAACGCAGAGGGTGGACATGCTTCTGATCAGATTGTAGTTTTTTTAGCAAATTTATTGCCGCTAAATACAGGCTGAAAGAGAGAAGTCTGTAAGTGTGGCTTTGGATGCTTTTATTCCACATATCTCATGTTAACCAATCAACGCTTTTATATCAGTATGAAGTAAATTATAATACAAATGTCATGTGGGTCGTTTCTCAACAGCAAATCCGGCATAAAATACATTTCGCCAGTGGGAATCTTCATCTCAACATCAAGTTGTATGGGATCCTCTTAATGTCATATAACATAAATTACCACAAGGAAGACGGTAAGCACCAATCAATATTTTAATGATTGATTGATTGATTAATTGATTGGTGTTCTACGCCGTGTGTAAGGGTATTTAACTTCTATGACGGCGGTGTATTTCCACAATAATTAACACTAGTACAACGAAAATGAGAAGTGTTTGAAATCTAATTTTCATGCAGAGCTTAGTAAAGACAGCATTACTAAAGCTATACAGCTATTTATACAGTTTACTTAAAGAGTATACTATTTAAATAAACTGCCCTTGGACAGAGCGTGTCAATCATTCAAACAAGTTCATATAATAATTAAACACAAGCAACTGAAGATTTCAAGACGATGATTTTAATAAACAGTTGACCTGAACATTTTAATTTAATCTTCCATCATTTCACGATACTCCATCAAGGGATCTTATGTCATATTATAGACCAGGCCCCTGTATCAAAAAACTTTGTTGGTTGAAGGCTATATCCTTATTAGCCTATGATTTTCTCTAGCTATAGTAAGCCGTAAGAAGTATATCTTCCATATTCTTTGAAGGAACACAAACAAATGTAGGCCTATTGTCTTTAAGCCTTTAACCTAGTTCTCAACAATACCACAGTACGTGCCCAATAATATTCCTCTGCAATTATCATATTTACATGTCAAAGAGAGAAAGATAGTATTTATGATACTGTGTGTCTATGTGTTGAAGGTGGGGCAGCTTGTGTTGCACTGTGCCACTGCCACTAAGTAAACGGCTAAACGTGATTAGTCATATATACAGTCCTGGTAGTCTTCGGTAGTCGTCTTCTTAATCCAAAGTCTTGACCCAACTTTACGGCAGTACTAGAGCATTAAACTGCAAATTACTTCTTTTACAATAAAACAACATCTGAAACTTCAAAAGCTTTTAATAGTATCCGCCGGCTGGCACGGATAGTTTTGACAGAGAGTTCGTTTTTAACAATTCCTTTTCCTGTTTCTCCAATGCCAATGCTTTTCTTTTCTCTCGTCGCTTCTGTTTTTCCATTTCTTCTTTCTTCATTTTAATTCTCAGCTGCTTGCGTTTGTATGTCCTTTCTCCCTCGATAAGTTCTCTGAGAAACAAATTGGTCAAGAAGAGAAAAAAGTAAATCATTGAAATACAGATTATTCCACATCCTCTTTGAAGCTTTGTTTCGATTTCTTTGAGGATGGTGGATCATTTCCTGTAAGATGTTCTTGGATCTTTAATACCGTTTATTCTTTGTGTTATATATAGCCGAGGTATGTGTTCATCGAAAGGTAGTTATTATAGTAACTAGTGATTACTTTGAATCTGGTCATAAGCCGAGACTCCAGCCCTATTGAATCATTTTCCCCGACACTTTGTCAAAGAAAAAGAACCATGTGTTCACAATGAAAGGCGCAATACATTTTTTAAAAAACCTAGTACATGTACACGTATCTGCCACCGAAGTCCAAAATATTTTAATGGATTTTCTGTGTTTGGTCGATTACAACAGTTACGTAAACGTTTGGTATAGGGATAAATCTTTCGAATCGATTCAGTTTCTAATCGCCATTCATATATGCTAAACACTAAATAATAAGGATATGTGTTTGTGTTTTACATAACATAACCGTTTACACCTCCTCTAACAATACAATTTTAATCATAATAAAATACGTTTCCTTGATTGGCATTTATAAGTTGGGCTAACAGAAGAACATAGTAATTCACATCCATGTCAAACTTCTTGTTTTTTAGCTGACGATGTTTTCTGTTTACCTTGTTTGAGAATGAAAATATGTCATGTTTGTTGAAAATATTTTTCAAGCAGCAAAGGGCGTGTTTCTCAAGCATGCAGGACAATCCGCCCTCGGAGCTTCAGTAAAAGAATGAGTATATGTGCGATATGCGCTTATACTGCAGTTATGGTGTTGTCTTTGATCCAAAATAGTGTTGGATAAAGAAACATCGAAGTTTCGAATAAAATGATATTTCGCTACAGCAGAGGTGTTAAAAATTGATAAGTCCTGGGATACCACTTTATAAGCGGCTTTACACTGTTCTCTCCTAGGATGGGAATAGCAGTTACTTAACCTCATTTATGTCAATATCTTAAACGCTAAATAAATACAGCCTTTTGACTTAATTGAAATAACAAGTGTTTTGACTTTATTGTAACGGATCTTTCAAGTAATGTTTATTTGGTAACCAGAGCGATGACTCGGCACTTGCTTTAAATTAAATAACTATGTATCTATATATATTCAATTAGAGAAGGTCTAATAAGATATATATCGCAGAAAATGAAGACGAAACTGTAAATGGGAAAGCCTGGTAATTGGTCCCGTATATTTATGGTGGTAGAATACTCATGGATGCAGTATAGTGATAGGTGTAGTATAGTAATGAGTTTAGTATAGTAATGGGTGAGGTATTGTAATAGATGCAATAGAGCTATGGGTACAGTATAGTAATAGTAATAGTAATGGGCGTGTACAGTTATTAATGCGGTAGGTATAATTATGGATACAGTAGAGTAATGGGAGAAGTAAAGTCATAGGTGCAGTATAGTAATAAGCACAGTATAGTAATGTGCCCATATAATAATGGGTAGGCCTACAGTATAATCATAGTTTTACATATTGTAGTATAATATTGATGCTGTATATTGGTGTAGTATAGATATGGGAACAGCATAGTTATGGGGTCAGCTTACATGTAGTATATGGTGCAGTAAAGAAACGGGTACCCCTTAGCAATTCGTGCAGTATAGTAACAGATGCCACTAACCTGTGCGATATAATAATGGTGTATATAGTGGTGAGTTTAACATAGTTATAGCTACAGTCCATAGTAATGGATGCAGTATAGTAACGGGCAGTATAGTAATGGGTGTAATATAGTTATGGGTACAGTATATTAAGGATGCATGCAGTATATTAGTGGGTGTATAAAAGTAATGAGTGCAGTATAGTAATGTCCTGTAAATTTACGAGTCCAGCATTGTTATGGGTGCAAGTATAGTAATGAGTGTAATATAGTTATGGGTACAGTATAGTAATGGCTGCAGAATAGTAATGGGTGTATAATACTAATGGGTGCAGTATAGAAATGAGTCCAGTAAATTTACGAGTCCGTTACGGTCATGGGTGCAGTATAATAATGAGTGTAATATAGAAATGGGTACAATATAGTAATGGCTGCGGTATAGGAACAGGTGTGGTATAGTTAAGGGTGTAGTGTAGTAACGGGAACAGCATAGTAATGCGTGCAGCGTAATAATAAGTGCAGTGGGTGCAGTGTAGTGATCATTTCAAACAGGATTGATTCTACTTCCTACGTCGAGACATTGAATCTAAGATACACCTGGGCCATCCTCTTTTGCACTTCTTTTATTTGCCGAGTTGTGGCCAAAATGTTATCGGGAATTGTCATAAAGTGGTGATATATTGACTAATGTCTTTAAAGCCAAAATCAGTGCAATTACAATATGACGACGATTGACAGAAAATAAATAGGCTCGTAAACTTATAATTATGAAAGAAAATTGATCAAAATAAGAAATTTCAAACACAAAAGAATTGCAATGGGCATGAGGCAACCATTTATATCTGAACCTAGTCGAAAGTAACTAGAGTCGATAATTAAAGATAACTTTTGGATTCAAAAAGCTATGCAAAGGATTACAATAATGTACATCGAATACCACTGTATTACCACGAAAGCCGTCAAGTATTTTTTGAGAAGTCTAAAGGTCTTGCGACTATCGTTTGCGTGGTTACGTTTCAAATGTTTACATTGAACCTGATGCGTTTAAACATTCCACAAAACAGAATAGAATTAAAAATCTAATTCGCTTCACTTAAGCATTTCTGGCATATCTCCGAAATGACTTCTTTAAATGTATATTTTATGGGTGAATTCATAAAGTGATCAGACAATCAATACAAACGTGCAAACGACAAAACACATAACTTACCCCCAATCAATGAAACAAATAGACTAGTGTTAAAAGGAAAATATACATAATGTGATTATTAGAAAGAACTAGATGATATTGCTTTTTGACTGCCAGCGTTAAAAACTACTTTAACTGACAACACTCTGTCGCAACAAGACATCAAATGCGTAATAAAAACATGCCTGGACTATGTCAATAAATTCTTTGCCAAAATAAGATAGTTTTAATATGGAGCTTTAGCTTTATACGTGTAGCGTGTGTCATTCCGCACAGAGAGACCTTTGTTATTGTTCTATATTACGACACTTTATCTTGTCATTATCAGGAGTAGAGCTTTAGTACAGTAAATGAATAAGATACGTAGCCTTGCTGTTTTAAACGTAAACCTTTTTTACAATACTTACGAGAAATCCACTTCCCCATCTTTGTCTTTATCTAATTTTTCGATGAGCTGTTCAATTTGATCCTCTGTCAATGGCACATCTACACTCTGTAATATCAAACAAAGTGTCCAGTAAATATAGTGATTAGTATGAACACAAGGAAAGTTGAAATTGAAATGAACATATAAATGGAACAATATATTCCCAATAATAATTCCTTTCATTGAATGGAAACAGCTGATCCGAAGCAATGCTTGGCACCGGTTCAGTGATATATTTGTTTTCCTTGTTCTGACTTTCTTGTCCGTGTTTGTTGCGAGGCGCCAAGGGTGGATGCCACCAATTGAGCTGGCACGTCGTCCAATGAGAGAAATAACCTTGCGTACTCGGCGAAACAATGGTATTGTTGGCTGGGTAGAGACATGGTGAGACTCACTACGTTTAGTATTACTTACCGACAAGTATCCTGACTCCTATTACAGGAACCAATTGTCTTACCGGTCTTACATGGCTGTCCATTAGTTAGTTTTTATATTTCCATCCAATATTAGCTAGTGACGCTATATACAAACCAATGTTATTCAACATTTTCATCTCGGAGTTGTGAAATATACAATAGTTGACGACTTTCCACGTAGAACGTAACAAAGATTAACATATGTTAAACAAATGACTGAACGCTCGTCAGAGATGACCCGAAAACAAACATAGACTTGAAGGCCATATTTGATAAGTCTGGTAAACAGAGGTTAAGGGGAGATAACTGTTGCTTAATGTAAAATGTACAAGATGGGGCATGACATTTTCAAATTGCACTGCCATTCTAAACACACAGAAACATACCAAAATATACTCTCATTTGTCATTGGATTGCATACATACTTTCTTTATATCCTCTGATAAAAAAGGGATTTGTATAAATAGCCGTATATCAGTGAGCATACATACCAATAATCCTTCCCTGAACTCCTCGTGGCTGACTGATCGACTGCCGTCTCTATCCAGGGACGTGAATAGATCAATAATCCTCAAACCTTCTCGGTTCATATATTCAAAGAGGAGCTTAATGGGATCCATTCCGTGAATACCTCTATCCTCGCGATATATGAACTCGGATGATCTTATAGATGCTCCTGTTATCACCTTCAGGGGTAGCCTCTCCTGAATAGAGACTAACAGCTCCTCAAACTGAGCGTCAACCATGATGTCCTGTTAAAGAAGTTCAAAATAGTATGTGTACTTAATGAAGAAACTAAGTGTTATTCAGACATTAGTGGTTGAGTATGAGGTATAGTATGGACGCGTGGTTATATTTATATGAATACCCGAATTTGCTTATTGGTGAAACGAAAATGAACGTAAATGCTTACCTCCAAATCGAGAACTTCTAGGACTGTTTTAGTCGACTTTTCTAAACCTTTCAGAACTGCCAAACATACATCGGGCGTCATAGGATTCTGTCCTAACTGCAGGAAACGAGAATTCAACTGTATTGCTCGGTTTCAATTTATAATAAATGTTATTAAGTTCAAGTGACAATAGGTAAAATCGGTCAGGGGTCACTGAAAGCGTGCTTATCTTTAAAACTCGATTGTCACACAAGTGACAAGAAAGGATTTACCAAATACGAATGTAGCCAAGCAAGACGTGAGTTTAAACAAGAACAGTTTGTATCATCTGTAAAGAGTTATTAGTGTATTTCTTTGTAAACACATCTGACAAGATACAAGTATCTTAACACCGCCATATCTATTTTTCGAGAAGGGAATATTGAGCTTACCCGTAACACCTTCAGGGATTCATTTCGTTGTACACCGTGCATAAGAGGCCCAATTGCATTTGTTTCAATCCTGTTAGATGCAAGGTTTAACTCTTCAAGGGTGTTGTTTATCTTAAGGGTTTTTCCGAGAGCTGTACAACCATCTACGGCAAACCCATTCCACGACACGTTCAGCCTCTTCAGACCTATGTTTTTCTATTGAAAAGTGATGGGTAATTGGTATATATTATTACCTTGTATGTGATTAAATTATTTTTTAACTGTTGTCGATTTAACTCTGTGACATAGTTTGTTAAATCAAAGCGATTGTATAACAACCTATCGGTTTTCTGTCTCGCTAGTTTTATATTATACTCATGATTTATTATTTGGAATAGAACGCACCACAAGAGAACATGATTTGGAAGACAAACCTTCAAGTTTGTTGCTATGGCGACTGCTCCTTTTCCTCTAAGATGATTCCAGCTGATGTCTAACACCTCCAAGCTATCGTTAGTGACTATAATAAAACACACGATGAAACTAAATAATAAGACACCGCTGAGTGTTGTCTTTCGTACTTAAAAATATAATAAATGTTACCTATTCAACCAAGCTGATCATTTCTGCTGATTCAACATATAGTTTCCGGGTGGATTAGTTACTCCTCAATGGTTATAGAGTACGTAAATGTATTTATAGTTGAAGGAAAGTTTAACGAGATAAACATTCGTATGTCCACAAGTTTTACAAAATTTATTTAACTTGATATCTATAGTAGTTATGGACAAACCGAAAAGACCAAACAAAAGCGATAAGAAGGACCCAAGTACCTAATGCTCGAGCCAAGTGAATGCCTCCTTCATTTCCAAAATGGTTGTGACTGGCTTTAAGCTCTAATAAATGTCTATTGTTCTGAAATTGATAACAAAATGCACACATGCACATATATGTATATGTAATTCACCGTATAAGCGATATTTAGACTTTAGATTGTAAACCATCTTATTCAACAACTTCTGATGATGGTTAGATGAATAAACCGAAAGTTTGAGTCAAAATTAATTAAATATTTTTCTTTGCAGTTGTTACTATTTTTTACTATGTTTAACTCTTCAGCGGGGCTCGTAATATTATTCAACAATGATGAGAGCTTTTATGTCAAAATTTAATTAGAACAAACAGATGGAAGACACACTTTCTTGAGTTCTTGTTACACAGAAATGACAGACAATATCGACCAACCCACCTCCAGAATTTGCTTGATTAATAGAGCGTCTTTGTCATCTAATGCATTCCCTGAAATAATCAAAGATAGACCGTTAAAGTCATAGATTTGGCAGACGATACATGTTCCAGTTTAAGTCAGTTTACCATACATTTATAATTCACAAAACTATAACAACAATTGTTGTAACTAAACAGACATTCATTAGTGGGCCTTACAAATATGCCACATGAACATTGAAGGCTGATCCGAAAATGTGGAACTGTGTATTATTAGGAAGATGTAGACTGTTTTCATTTAAAATTTCCGATTTTTTTTCACTTAGAGAACCATTAAATCTATAAACATTTATAGAATAAACCGAACTAACGGAGAAAAAACAGTATCCACGTTTCCTTTACAAGAATCCGAAATGAATATACAATTGTTTTTCAACAGTAAAAAAAATATGATATGACGTTAACTATGGGAGTTAAAAACACATGCATCTAGATTCGGCGAGAACTTTAGTTAGAGATGTACGATATTACATATTTTTAAGCATGTCTGGCTGCTACAGCCTACTGCCCAAAATACAGCCACACTTGCATTCTACAATAGAATCGATTCTACTTCCTAAGTCGAGACATTGACTTCAAGATACATCTTCCTTCATTAAATGATCCGGGGCAAGTGTTGTCCGAAATATTGGCTGATATAAATGCGCGATGGCCTGGCATGGCGTCGATAGTTGTCTTCAATAGTCTCGTCCCCTTTTAGACACCTTCCCAAGAATACCAATGGCATAATTGCTGAGTTCTGTCTAGTCTGATGGTGTCGTAAGATATAAATATATACACCGATCCTTGGCAACAATGGCATACATCATTTAATCCGAAATAAATCGCCTATTAACTTGGCTGATGTCGCTTCTAATCTACAGATTATCAATGTATTTTGGCTGTATTCAACGTCACTCCAAAGTAGTCAGTTGGCAGCTGTGCCCCTAGTTATCTGTTTAAAAATTTGAAGGGCGGAAGAACGTGGCCCTCCTCTCGCATTTGTCGCCTTAATATTTGTTGCTTTCAGAACGTGTCTCGGAAAGATAGAAGAGATATTAACGTTGTACATACCTGAGATATCTAATTTTGTGACGAACTGGTTTTCACACAGACGTTCAGCTAAAGGCAGGAGTCCCTCTGAGCCGAATAAATTTTCGCTTAATCCCTGTCGAAAACAACAAATGCAGACCACATAAGTATAACGCGGATGTCAAATCAAAAAAACAGAGTTAAACAAAATGCATCATTTCAGCACAAAAGTGGGTTGCAATGGAACATTCGGTAACCTTTTGAGCGTATCAGGGGGCATATTGCTGTGTGGAATTCTGATCTTATCCGCCAAATAACGCTCTGATTTATGTCTTAAGGAATGAACATTACGGCAATAGTAACACGGAAAAGTTGCTTATTTGTTATTATTAGGTTTTGTGTTCACTAGAGGGATTATTTTGCGCGTGCGGCTTATCAATATGTTTCAAGGAGTAAAACGAAACTGCACCCACTCCGACGAACAAGTCATGGTACAAAAAACAAACATTTGTCAATACGTTGAATAGTTGTTTCTTCTTTGAACTGTCACGGAAATGGACTGCAGGCTTGGGGTGTAATAGCAGGAATATGAAATAGGTTGTAATAGAAATTCAGCACTCCTGATAACTATCAAATGAAGGAAGCAGACCAATATTATCTCATACTACGTTTACAAAATAGAAGATATCCGACCAGTTCTGTAATGGTTGTATTATCCTCCAGCATCTGGGATATATATTTAGCACCCTCAGCTCCTATAGCGTTATCCTCCAAATCAAGGGATGTCACTCTATTGTTTTCCTGTAAAACAACAAATTTTATTGAGCTTCCTGGGTTTTTTAAAATTATTTATTTATTTTCTTTCTTTCTTTGCTTCTTTGGCCTTTTGATACGATGTAATATGAAATTCAATTGTACTTACATGTACTCGTAACCACCCAGCAGTCCCGTAAATCAGTTCGATGTGGTATTAACGTTTCTAAAGTGTTATTCATTTTTTTTTTTTTTTTAATCTGTTTATATACATGATTTAAGATTATCGTGTTAATTTTGTGATACTATTTCCTTATCACAAGGTAGTATTCAGGTTATGTAATCAATTATAAACCATATATTGAATTGAAGTGAAAGCTAAAGGTATAATACAAAACTGGCATGTCATATGCGGGATATTGAAAATATTTGTTTGACTTACCACAAGAGCAATTGCAACAGCTTTAGTGCCAAGTGGACCCAGACCGTGGCTCCGCATCCTGATCACGGGGTCCAACAATCGACCACAAAGGTAAGAGGCCGGTATTATACCTAACTTTCTACAGGTAGATCTGTACAGCTTGGATGCCTTGTCCCGTTCTCTCTGCTTTTTACTGACTACCGGTATAATTGGCGGAACTGGAAAAAAATTGTAAGTTGTATTATGCGTAGTATTGATTAGTAAGTTGATTGGTGCCTAAGGTTGTGTTTCAGGGGATTTCTTGTCTACAAAGTGTGGTATACTTCTGATAGTAATTCGCAACTCACGTAGACAAACCATTAGTTCCATGGTTTTTATAAATGCTCTGATAAAAAAATAATGTCCAATAAAGTATAAATGTATTTCTAAAACATATTATACAGTTAGACGAAGAACTATATGCTTAGTAAATACATACGACCAATTAACAGTTTAAGTATAAGAGTATCGTGTTACTTGGATATGGTCGTACTACAACTTCTAGGAATTGGTTGATTTGTGGAATTATATTTGACTAAGCATGTTTTCGTACATTAATTAATGTAAACAATATGGTACATGTACAAAAAGGAAAACCAAAAGAAATAATCACCATCGGCCATTATATCGTATCCAGTGTAAGTAAACTCGCGACTGAGGTCAAACTTTGGAGCTGGTTCGGCAACAGTTTCCGTCTCTCTTTCAGCTGTTAACGGTTCAGACTCTTCCGATTCTTTAGTTTCAGGCAAATTAGAGTCTTCTTCTGAAACCAGCTTTTCTTCGTTCTCTTCCACTTTGCTTCCAAGATTTTCTTCGACTTGGTCATTTGGGACTCTGGTCATAGAGGCCGCTCGACTGAGGAACAAAGTAGCTTTCTTGTTTCCGGACCCAAATTCCACATTGGTCTTGGATGTTTCCCGCTGAAAAACAGGTCTGTCACTCTCATCTTCCTGTGCAATGTCTTCGTCTTTATCGCTAGACGATAATTCGTTATGTTCTTCAATTATTTCCAACGGGGAATATTTATCGTCGACAGTCGAGCCGTCTTCAGTCGCGACAGTTGCCTACAGCAAAAAAAAAATACAATAAAATAAACAATGCCTAGAAACAATTTAGCATGAGACATAGAAAATGGAAAAACAACTAGCGAAATTACTTGTCTACCACTGATTAAGCAAACAATATTAGAAGTGATTTCAGAAGAGTTTACTCAAACTTCATGCAGTGTTATTTGATCTGACTTATACTTATTTTCAACGCATTAACGAATTTGGTCTCACAACTTACCAAGTACATATAACCGACTATCCAACGAAAGACATTGATTAAGCAAAGGATAAATCAATAGAAATTTGCCATATAAAATGTTTATCAAGAAAACATGTTTTCAGCGCATTGACGAATTTGGTCTCATGTGCCAATTACAAGTGATCGACTGTGAAGGACAAAGCAATATGGACAAACCCATTTCACTTGACATACTTTACTGTGTTTATCTTCAACTCTCTTGACAACACAGGCCACTGGACAGCGCCTATTATTGACAGCACCACATAAGTAAATAAACTTTCATATGCAGAGCAGTATTAACCGTTGTGTATGCCACTACTAATAGAGATGCCCTGATTTAAAGTTAATTAACTTATCATGAGGTTGACTTGTCATTACAATGGTCCGATCTGCCTGCCTTTTTTACGGACCTTCGAAACAAACCATAGAGTGTTACTTACGGAACACTAAAATAGACAAATCTACATTGAATGACCGTCAATGTAATACAGTATTAAAGTAAAGTAATATTAGTGCATTCTGCTGGGATTTTAGCCAACTGACCGTTATACTAGTTTGACCGCTGGCAGTTTACCCGACTGGCCGTAATACTAGTGCAGTCTGCTGGGAGATTACTCGACTGGCCGTAATATTAGTGCAGTCTGCTGGGAGTTTACCCGACTGGCCGTTATACTAGTGCGGTCTGCTGGGAGTGTACCCGACTGGCCGTTTTACCAGTGCAGTCTGCTGGGAGTTTACCCGACTGGCCGTTATACTAGTGCAGTCTGCTGGTAGTTTACCCTAATGACCGTTATACTAGTGCAATCTGCTGAGAGTTTACCTGATTGGCCGTTATACTAGTGCAGTTTGCTTGGAGTTTACCAGACTGACCGTTTTACTAGTGCAGTCTGCTTGGAGTTTACCAGAGTAGCTGTAATACTAGTGCAGTCTACTAGGAGTTTATCGGACTGATCGTTATACTAGTGCAATCTGTCCATTAAACTAGCACATTGTGCCCGGAGGATACCCTACTTGACCACCAAACTACTGCAGTCTGTTGGGAATTATTTTACCTGGCTGACTATCAAACTAGCGCAGTCTGCTGGGAATTTACCCGACTAACTATCAAACTACATGTAGTTTTGTCTGTTGATCATTTAACAGATTTTCCATTAAATTTAATCAATCTTCTGCTAGTTTATCCGACTGACAATAAAACTAGTGCAGCATTCCGGGAGATTAACCGACTGACAATCAAACCAGTGCAGCATTTTAGGAGTTTACCCGATTGAACATTGAACTACTGCATGCCGTCTGCCCTGAGTTTACCTGATTCAGTCTTCTGACACTAGAGCAGGGGGCTGTGAGTCTAGCCGCTTGACCATCAAGTCAGTGTAACCTGATGAGGGGGGGGCGGGGGTGGGGGGGGGGGTATATAGGCTGACCCTCAAGTCATTGCAGCCTTATGGGAATTTGCTCGACTAACCTTTAAAGTAATGTAGTCTGTTGAAAGTTTACCCCACATTTCGACAAACGTAGGCCCTATGTTATACTAGTGTTCGTCAAACTTGTGTTAAAAAATATGTTTTATTGGAGTTATAAGTTTACTCTACTTTGTGAAACTCATCAGTGGGAATGATGCTTTAATGTTATCTACCACTGAGCTTGTATGACTGGCCGATTGACCATAAAATTGGTCAAATCAAAATGTAAGTTGTGTGATTGATCATGAAATTGATGGGAATCTGCCTGGGATTTAAGAGATGTTTACCCGACCCTTCAACTGCGGACATATTTGCTGAAGGACCTTCTGACTACTGAATGTACCATTTATCCGTCTGACCGTTAAGCTGGACAATCTGTTTGGGTTTACCTGATTAACGGTCGCATGAGTTCAATTTACTTGGACTGACCTGGCTTACGGTCAGTCTAGCCCAATCTGTCTAGATTGTTCATACTTTACATATTTGGCTGGAGCTTACAAGACTGTCCATCACAATAGTTTGGTCTTTCTGAGTGACCACCATGTATAGCGTACTTGGAGTTTACCTGGCGACCATTAGGCAAGGAAAATCCGCTTGGAGTTTGTCAGATTGACTCTCAAACGAGACCAAGTTTTAAACGACATTTAGAAGTGGAGTAACATAATTATACAATTTCTGGATAACCACAAAACAATAAGTGGTTATCCAGAAATTGTATAATTATGAGACCAATATTTTTAAATTTTGACTGACTCCTCAAACTATATCAAACTGCTGGGAATTTTTCAGGTGGGAAATCAGACTGGATAAATCTGCTTGAAGCACCTGAATGCCACCACACTAGACTAATCTGTTTGGATTTTATTAGGCGCCCAATCAAACTCGATCAATTTGCTTTGATACCTGACTGACAACCAAACTAGGCCAATCTGCTTGGATAGTCAGACTGACCCTTAAGGGGGTGGCGGGTCTAATCTGTTTGGAGTTATAGCAAATGGCCCTCGAGATAGTCCAATATTTTATGTCATTTAACTGATATTTTCAACAAAGTATAATTTGATTTTATCCTTGTTTATATATTTTTATCTTGAGTTATTGCTATCTCCCCAAAGTTAAGTCTAACTAAGAAATATACACACCCTGTCAACTTGTGCCTTTGTTAATAAAAAGAATAAGTATTGATGTCAGGATCAACACAGATTTGCTTACCTTAGACGAACTCATTACTGCCAGCTGTTAGATAACTGACACTTTGTTCTGTGACGACTCAATTAAAATAGATCTTTGCTGCCTCATATGCCTATTAGTCACTTCACAGTGTGCGTTGTACTCGCATAGAGCTTCAGATAAATGTAGGCATATTTCCTTATATGTCTGTTAGAGGATTATATAGGCTTATACGCACGAACTATTGATAATCTGATATAAAGTCAGGTAAGGATCGTCTAAGTCATTGAAAGCTAACATGGTCACCACAAAAGGTCTTTCAATGCTGCGTAATGATTTATGCCTTTGTATACACAGTATCCTACTATGTAGTCATGTTCTTTTGTCGCGTTTATGTGTAGGACCTAGTCTTTGGTGGTGTATAAGTAAGGCATTCCAAAAAGTGAAAGCTGTATTTTAATATAAAGGAGACATTTGCGTATTCATATGCAAAATATGTTAACGTTGGTGTTCAAAAGTAACAACAATTAAACAAAACCAGTTGACCGTATGAAATAAAAGCAGGCCTTGCAGAAAGCGCTCTAGTTTGTGTGGTGCATGGGACAAATAGTCTGCCTTGTTAATTTCCCAATATTATCTTTATGAATAGCGTCTACAATATGCTAAGTTATGTAAAATATGTATACGCGAAAAGGTGGTCTAGGATTGGAAAATATCATACAGGTGCGAATGGAGGTGTTCAAAACCAGGACCTTATTTCGATCTATGTCACTCCAGTCTATACTCAATGTTAAAATCATCCGCAGGACTAAGCATTCAAATTTTCAAACGATTTTCAATTTTTGTCAGTTATTTTTAACTCTCAGTACGAGATTTGATAGGTGATTTGTTGAACGCAGCTTCCTGACGCCTTGCTGTTCTCAGTACTAAGGAGTAACACGAAACCCATATGTTTGTGTTGTATTTGAACTGTTCCAACCGTCTTTATGGTTGTCCTGCAATGCCATTGTTAGCTGACTGGGACACCCTACACCAATTGATCAGACACGCTTTTTATGAGTGGAATAACCTTAAGTAAAAGAGATTGGTGTATAACAAACGGTTTTACCACTTCTATCGTTATTATACATATGATGAATTCTTTTTCACATATGTTAAATTATTTTTCACATATGTAAAATTCTCTTTCACATATGTAAAATAAATGACTTTATTTTACACATCTGGATATCTTTTTCACATATGTGGAAACAAAATTCACATATAGAAAAAGAATTAAACGTATGTAAAAAAAAACGCTTTAACATATGTGAAAAAGTTTTCCACATATGTAGAAACACAATTCAGAAATGTAAAAAAGAATTAAACATATGTTGAAAAATAATTTCACATATGTGAAAAAGATTTTCTCTTGATATTTATTTGACATAAGTTGAAAATAATTTCACTTATGTGAAAAACTATTCAACTTAACTGACAAAATTCGACATATGTCAAATAAACGTTATAAACAGATATAGCGGCACCGAGGTGAACATACATTTAAAATAACACAAATATATATTTTTAAGAAATTACCACACTGGCTCGGGGATGTCGATTTATTTTATATGAGGAATCATCTCATCTTCCAGATAAACCCACACAGACAATTATCTAAATCGATCTTAATCTTGTGTTGTTATGGGTAACCTACGTGCACATTGGGAGAAGGCAATGAAGAGTTACAGAATATATAATGTATATGGTAAATATGCAGCAAACAAGATATTCGGTTTGGGAAAAGAATAAATTTTGTATTTCAGAGAAAGATCAAGCAACCAATAAAAATTACCCCATACAGAAAATGATACATGTAGTTATCAGCTGTCTGATCCACGTCTTAACAGGTAGGGCATTTATAATAACATTTATGTTTCTCTTATATGTTACAAAATATCCTGTGATTTAAAACTGGCAGATATCTCAATATTCACAAAAAAGACCGTACTTGTAAAATTTGTAAATCGAAATCAGTTGAAGATTACGACCACTTCATTGTTTTGCTGCCCTGTAAATTCCGAAATACGAAAAATCATGTTTTAAAAATTAAAGAAATCTTTGTGCCCATAAAATGGGTCAAACATTTGACGATAATTTCCGCCTGATATATTGTTACTTTATATAACTATTGTGTTTATGTACCTGTATTAACTGCATCAATATATGAGGAGAAGAATCCCTCTGGCTCATTCTTGCAATAAAGAATTGAAATTGATTTTGATATTCCTGTATAAGAAGACAGACAAACCGGATGCTACGTTGGTCATAAAGGAACACAAAAGGAATTATTTCTTTTTAACACTCTTCTGATTCCCAATCGAAACCAAGTGAATACGTTTGAAAAGAACTATCAAAACAAATACAGGTGTTGTTCGATAGTGCGTCGCTGATAGGTTGGGGTTCCCACGATTTGGCGCGTGTGTGCCAATATAAATCCAGCATATGAGGCTAGGTCAAAATAGAATAAGCATAACTGCCTGATTCATTTTTGGACAAATTCTGTTTTTTGCCTCACTCATCCGCCAATCAGATTTTACATCTTCTACAAAACTACTTAAGTCGGTAGTCAGAATTGCACAGAAATTGGATGCCTAACTCAAACTTTAATATTGCCTAACTCACAGGCTATTCATTGCTATATTTGCATATTAATATTAAGTCCTATATAGGCGTTTTTCTTGTTTTCCTCACAATGACAGAAAATGATTTAGGTAATAATGCTAGCAGGCTGACGATATATGAGTCTAAATAGATATACATGTTTTCAGATGATGCGTTATGTGGGTTGGAACTGATTTAACACAAGAGTTAAAAATATACGTACTTTTAAATATTTATGATCGTGAGATACATAAATAATACATTTATAAATGATCATTTTTGCATCACGCCGAAATTTTAGAATTTTTTGTCTATCTCCCTGGAAATACATATATGTAAATAAATAATGTAACTCATCACATAGTGGACCAGGTACAATGGGGACACATACTCTCATGCCTTGCAATGGTTTATCACTGATCGGTTTCAATCCGCAATCTGTTCTGAACCGCAG
>JAVFBW010175463.1:0-10929 GCA_034783835.1 Mopalia ciliata
CATGCAAATAACACTTTATGCTATAGGACAGAAAATATATATAGAGTGTTGGGCCTGTAACCCCTAGGCCCTAGGCTCAAATCCCGTTGGAACTAGCAAAATTTTCTGTCTTCATTTATTCAAAATCAATACATGTATATATATATTATTTTTTTTCATTATATATCCAGTGTATTGAGTTAATCTCTGTGGTTGTTCCTATATTTTATTCAGAAAAACTCGTGGCAGTACGATTACCAGTATGGTTTTGGGAAAGTTTCTGTTCATTTCCAAGAAAGGCTCTAGTATCATCGAATCCTGGGATGTAGCCAGAGAGAAGCTGAGAGATATGGTGGACGTTACAGACATTCTAGGGTGAGACATTTAGCTGGTGGTAATTCATTTAACTTACAGTGTTAGAAAATTGCCCAATTTCATAAAAAAAAAATTTCGCTTAAAGCTGTATTCCACATGACATGCTTACAATTGAATGAATTAGTATAAATGTAGAATTTATTTTGCCTATCACACTTTATTCTGTTCATCTGAGGCCATGGCTCAGTGTTTTTTCCTGTAGGGTTTGAAATTATGGAAATTATTTTGATCAGATGTTCCAGAATTTATTTGGATTTGATCAGTTATTGTTAATAAACTTTGAAATGTGACTACATTTTGATTTGCCATTGGTAGATTCTGATCTGTAATGGCTTGTCCAATCAATGGCCCTTATTTCCACACTTTCTACTGATCCTCCTTCAATGTGCCACACCCTCTGACTAAGGGTAGTTTGTTTGGAGAGTAGCAATGTTGTCTTTACTTAGCACTGAAGGAAAATTAACTTACCAAAATTATGGAAATTCTTCTCATCTTGCTTGTGGTAGTGTCAGTTATTTTGGAATAGCCTGCAGTCATATAAATGAAAAACCGTATAACACAGCCTAAAACACCAATCAATCAATCAATGTGCCACACCCTCTCGCTAAGGGTGGTTTGTTTGGAGAGTAGCAATGTTGTCTGTACTGACATGTAACACTGGAGAATGGAAAACTTTCCAACATGGTAAAATACCTCAGATTTTAGGGTTGTGCTAAAACACAATAATTGTTGGAAAACATCACTTTTGTATATATAAAATACCCTTCAATGTCAAATGTCAAATCAATGAACCACTTGTGAGGTAGTCCCACGAGGTGACTCTGGCTAGTGCAGTGATCACTTTTACAAGGTTTCTCTCTGTTTTCTACCATATTTAAGAAAGGGAAAGTAACAAATCTGATAATGTGATAAGTAAGTGAAATACTGTAGTAAAACACCATTCAACAAACAAGATCCGCTCTTCTATTCCACGTATTTGTTAATCCATTTCACCTCCTGAATCGTTTTTGAAACTCTGAGTGAGATTTAAGTCTTTGAGGTGTGCAGGTCAACATTTTCTGTTCAAGTCAAAAAGGCGTTAGGATTTAATAAATTTTTGTTAATGACTGTAGGAAGAACATGCAGCTTGATAGTTTGATTGTGTAACATTTATGCTTATTTTATGTCTGTTTTCAAAAGTATTCTAGATTGACTCCGCCTGTCGAACATCAGGTATATCAGCGAGTCACATTTTTAGGCTCCGGCAATCACGGGGGTGGTTTTTACGAGGTTTCCTTCCGGTTTTCCACTGTATCAAGCCTGTGTAAAGTGGATAATCCGTTGTGATATAAGTGAAATACCCTTGAGTATGACTTTAAACACCAATCAAACAAACAAACAATCAAAATTATTCTACATTTGTTAAAAGTATATTTTTAAGAAAGCATAAACCTATTAGTCTGTATGTCTGTTTCTGAGCTAAGTGTATATCTATTTTTCATCTGTGCTTGTTAACATTTTGCTTCAGAAACCTGACAGAAGATGCAGCTGACATGGCAAGAGTTACATCCCTTGCCCTCCAGAACAGTAAATATTTGTGGGTGGGGACTGGAGGTGGTCATGTGATCTTGTTGGATGGAGCCACGTTAAAACTATTGATAACAACTCACCGCTACACAAGCTCTGTGCGTTGTATAACTGTCACCAGGCCTACAGGTATGATACAGGTTTATTTATTTATTTTTTTGTTTGTATTGAGTGCGCGTTTTCCTGGCTGGTGCTCTAGGTGCTGAACAGGAATACAGGATGGATCTTGTGGCTCTCTTGTCTTTTGATGGTTTGTAGCAGAAGACTTAACTGATAGACCTGGCGGTGGCTTAGTGGTTAGCGAGTAAGCTTACTAATCTAACTTTGATGTACTGTCCACAGGGTTGAGTCGCTCAGACGACCCTCCTGTAAATGAACAAGTCACACAATGTGGTCTTGGTCACCATGGGATTTGGTTTTTATACGGTTATCTCCCAATTTTCCATTGACATAAGACCAAGAAGGGTTTAAAGTGGAAAATAGCCTTTTATTTGGCGTTAAAGCCCGACCAAACAAACCAACAAAACAAACTTAAAGTCAAGCATGATTTTCTTTACCCTTTGGGCTTGCATACCATCAAATAAATAAAATAACCTTTTAATCAGAGGTGGGTGGCTGGAGGGAGCTTCATGTTGCCCTGGTGTTCTCAGAGCTAAAGAGACACAGGAAGTCGATCTGTCTGTGGTGTTTGTATTGCGTTCTGTTGCTGCAGTCCTTTATTTGTCCCGTCCTGTCTTTGTTTGTTGCCAGTGGTGTCGAGGGTGGTTTCCTTCACCCATTGGGTTAGCACGTCGCCATATAAGCTAATACCCTTGAGTACGACATTAAACCTCAATCAAACAAACAAACAATTTAATGAGGGCAAAAAGTACAAGCAAACAAACAAACACAATCTACTGCCTACGGCAATATTTTTCAAATATGATTATTCTGGCTTTTACTTAGCAATGGAGAAACAATGATTTTCCATTAAAAATCTTTTCCAACACCCATTGGGCTGGTATACTGTCATGGGAGTGAAATGACATTAAATACGGCGTTAAACTCCAAATCAAACAAGTCAAAGCTATGGGTGTGATTTATGTCTATATTAGCGATATGTCAATTGACTCAAAGCACTGTTCAACAAAGCTGTATTTTTTTTTTTTTTTTCAATTATTAGACATTTATGCTAAACGCAGAATGAGATTAAAATTTAGCAGACAAATTAGAATAAAGGGTAGGTTTTTCTATGACCAGTTTCCCAAAGCCTTCACATGTTAGGCACTGTTCCTTATGTGAAACAAATGTTTGAAGGTATTGTGTTACTGTCACATAAATGCTGAGTGATACATGCCCCAGGTGATGATTTGTATCCTTTTCAGGGTTTTACTCCAATGTATGTAGGTACAGTGTTTAAAACAGTTCAAGTAAATAAATGAATTAATAATTTAACTTATTGCAATGTGCAAACTGTTATGTTAATGTTACACTATGTTTGTCCCTCAGAGATCCTAAAAGCATCAGCTGTTTTAACTGGAGGCCTGGGCTTTAGAAGTCGTTCAAAGTTTGACATTGCCAAAGGTAAGTTTTAAAAACATCCATAGCCTGGAGACAAACTTACATGAGGGTTAAAACTGTTAACCTGATTGTCCAAAGAATTTCTCTGCTCAGGACATTGTGGGGTTAGGGGGACATTCCTGTTGCCCTGGTACAGTCAGAGCTAAGGTGCTCATTTACGTTCTTGTTGCTAGTGATATGGAGGCTGTGTAACATCAACCACTGGGCTGGCGCGCTGTCCTCTTAGAAAATAATACTTTATTTTTGTATTTTACATTACTTTATTTGAACATTTGATGTTTTGATAAGGATTCATGCTTTCTGAGAAAATCATTGAAATTCATTAAAATTAAAAACAAATCTTCCAGTCATGAACACTAAACCTGCTTTGATGTACCATTCACCGGATCAAGTCTGCCTGTCAATCATAGGATATATGAGTTAGTCACATGTTGTGGCTCTGGCAATCATGGGGGTGGTTTTTACAAGGTTTCCGCTTGGTTTTCCACCGTTATAAGGCTGTGTGAAGTGGACAATTTGTCATCGTATAAGTAAAATAGCCTTGAGTACGAGGTTAAACAGCAATCAAACAAGCAATCCAGTCATTAACAGTCATGGAAGTTAAAAACTAATTTTATCCGTTGGAATGGCATAACAATTTATGCCCATACCATGTAATGGAATTTTAATGAGAATCCAAGAAGATAACAAATAGTGAAACAATTTTGAGTTATTTGTTCTGATTATTATTTTTGCTACATGATAATAAGTCACGAATGGGGAGTCCATAAATTATTGAGTGGAATTGCATTTTCCCCTGTTTACATGCGACTTGTAACATCAGCAGAGAAGAAAATCTGTTTGCTGTTTGTTGTGGCTGAATTTGGTGTTTACCATACCTAGTGTTATCTGTGTTTTTATTGGACAACTGGAACTGTGACCTTCCATGAACCCCAGTAGGCTTGACCTAATTGAACAGTATAATTAGTGTGAATGTGTTAAATCTCAATATAGCCACAAACAAAACATAGGGAGTGTTTTTTACGATCTGAGGTTTAACAATTGTTGAGGTGGAATTACAAGGTTTCTTCTTAGTGTTCCACGGGTGGTTGGAGGGATCTTCATATTGCCCTGTGAGGGAGTGGGTGGGCCATGGCCCTGTAGAATATTTCCTCGGTCGATCGTAAGAGGCAAGAAAAGAGGTTGCTTTCTGTTGCCCTGGTGTTTGCAAAGCTAAAGGGTAACTGGGAGCAGATTTGTTTATGATGTTCTGTATTTGTGTCCGTCATCATATAAGTGAAATACCTTTGAGTACGACGTTAAACACCAATCAAACAAACAAACAAACAAATCAAATATTTTCTATGTTATTAAATAGGTTAAGATTTCCCAATAAAATAATTTAAAATAAATGTTTTTGTAATAAACCAGTATTACAATTTTATTCAAGCAGTTTTCACAGTGAATACATTAACTACTTTATAAATGGGTGTATATTGGAAGAGTTCAAAATAAATTGACAGTTTAAAAAGACCCTCAAACAAAGCTCTTGCCATTGGTTACTATTTTGAACAGATGAGGGAAAATATCAGAAATATTTCAACAGTTTTTTAAAACATTTTTGTTCAACTAACCTTGGTCCATGTTTGTGGAATGGTGATTGCGTAGCATTTGTGATGATGAGCAACAGAAAACTGTTTCCTGGATGACCTTCCTTGACCAGCAACGTTAACAGTGACCTTTACCCTTTGACCTTGAAGGACTGACAACCACCATTTGACCTGGCAAACGATTTCTGTTTTACATTACATTTACTAGACTTCTGTGCAAACTGCATCACAAGGATCACATCTCTGTGGTAGATGAGAAATATTTTTTTTATGAGGAAATTCAAACCGAAGTGGAGTATTTCTCCTTGACCTGAAAAAAGACTGAACTTTTCACTTTGACAAAATATTATCTTTGCTTAAAGCACCTCTGTAAAAAAGAAGCCATTCATCCCACTGACCTTGACCTTGTGCTTACATTAATCAGGATGCTGATGAAGAGGAGTTTTACACAGTTGAGTTTAACCGAGGCTCGCGAGGCTTTGGATTCTCAATACGTGGCGGGCAGGAGTTTAACAACATGCCACTGTTTGTACTTAGAATAGCCGAGGGTGGGGCGGCAGACCTAGATGGTAGATTACGGGTGAGTGTCCACATCCCGCACTAACCTTCCTCCCTGCACCAGAGACCACTAACAAGGGCTATAACTCTGTCACTATCTGCTTATCTCTCATTGTTCCACTGAGGTTATGGCTGATAGACTTTCCTGTGCTGTGGGTTCTGATTATTAGCAATTTGCTTAAAGAAACTAGACTTCTGTTTATATATATATAGAAATTCTGTGTTTCTTTTGAGTTCAGTACATGTTCACTTCAAGCAGAACACAAAAGATATAAAATATTTTGTACACTTATTTGTAAACATATATTCAACTTGCACTAGGATGCTATGTGTTTTAAATTTGAACCCAATTTATTATCATACTCTAAATTAACATCTGCCAGTATTTGCAGGTTTTCATTGTTACATTACCTCACCTCATGCATGCTTTCCCCCTGTGTTTCAACCCGGAGTGTCTGGTTGTTCTACATATCTATGTTTGTTTATCACTGTTTCTTTCTCTGCCCGAATGGTTAAGTGTGCTTGATCATCTGAATGACCAACATTATAATTTTTCTCTAGCATGAACTGTCTTCTGTCAATTCTATAATCACACTACTCAACTAACTAGGAATCCAGTTATCTTTCTAGGTATAGCCTCTTGTGCTTTTAGTTTCATCAGTTTTAGAAATATATTTTTTATGTTTATTGAAGGTTGTCTATTCTCCCTCACCGAACAGTCTCAGTCTGTTGGTGTAACATGGTTGAGATATCATCAAACACAGGGGCCAGCTGATGCTCAGTTGTGAAGTTGCATTCAAAATAAAACAGCTTTAAGGACCTACTTAGAACCTAGAAATGGCTGGTCAGAATTGAGCTTCCTGGTGCCATGGTGCTTTCCATAATAGACGTTTCCTTCATACATAGAGCTTCCTGTAGAGGAACTAATGTCTTTGTATTGCATTCTGGGATTGTCCTGTATTTGTTTGTCACCAAGGGTGGTTTTCTTCACCCATAAGACTGACACACCATCATATGAGTGAAATAACCTTAAGTGTGATGTGGAAAGTCTATACAAAGGAGTGATCCAAAGATCATGGGCTGGCTTTTTAGAAGTGTGTCACCTGTTTCCCACCAGTTACCAGGGATACAAGTCCTTATATATAAGTGAAATACCCTAAAGTACAACCTTCATGTAAAACAAACTTTAATAAATTTTCAACTCTGCACATATTTATAGCTTCTCTTTTCTTTTATTTCTCTCTCCGTTTAAATTTTGTTTTAAAAATTGGACTGAATCCCCTGTATCTCCATTTTTAGTTTCTTAACTATGAGATTAAGTATGTTTTGGACATTATTTTTTAATTAATTTTCCTGTGGTGTTCTCTACTAGGTTGGGGATCAAATATTGGACATTAATGGTTATAACACAGAGAATATGACCCACGCTGATGCTATCTCACTAATACAGAGTGGAGGCTCCCATGTGCGTATGCATGTGAAGAGAACGGGGAAACCCCCGCCAAACTATGGCAGTAAGTATTCTCACCTATCTTTCAACTCAACTTTATGTCAGCTGTGGAGGTACATTAATTGTCCAACAGATTAACTGTTAAAAACATTCACTTTTTGGAAATACACAGCTGTCATTTAAGTGAAATAACCTGAAGAATGGCATTAAACACCAATCAATCAATCCACTCATGTCATTTAGACACCCATGTGTTCCTAAAGCTTAATAGTTTTAGCGCATCAGACAACTTTTCCTTAGTGAATAATTCCTAAATTTAAACAAACTAATCTGATGTTTTAGTTTTCACTTTTAAGTTTTTAACAAATTGAAATATTTATTATGTATATTTTAGAGCCAGCGCCTTCACCAAGTGCATCTCGGTTACCCCCCGGTGTTCCTTTATCAAATGGACCAATCAGCCACAGTTCACCACACGTGATGAGGAGGGGAGCTGACAGAGACGATTATTACTATGGCAACAACTATGGCCACGCCCGGCACCCACCTCCACCTGCTTCAAGACAGTATCCAAATTACTGAACTGTTTGTAGTCAGGTATTGGAAAAGAATAATAATGATTACCTGTAGTAAGTGAGGTTAATATTCTGAATAAAGCTGAAACTGACGGGTAAACCAAAAAGTGTTGCGACTCAAAAAGGTTGGTTGACAACAAATGTTGCTGAAACCGAATGTGCAGCAGTAGTTTGATCTGATGAGGAAATAAAATAAGCCAATAGTAACATCCTATTAACCTGACCGAGGTAAAACAAAATAAAGGGTTAACCAACCAAAGGGAATTAAATCTCATCAAAATACAAGCAGCTGGCTTATTCAGATGGTTGTGATGTGATAATTGATATATGTGAAAGAACTGTCAAGGGATATAACCACTGCCAAGGGAAGATAACCAATGTCAAGGGAGATAACCTCTGGGGTTTAAACCGAATGTCTCGAGGAAAGATTTTTCAGTCTGAGGATTAAGGACCTAATGATCTTAGCAGAAGGTCAGGAAGGATGAATTTCTTTACAATGGAGCATTGTGTGATAAATATTTTGTTGTGCATTCAGAAAGCAAAGATTTTAAAAACCACAGCTAATTCAAACCTGTGGAAGTAGAAATAGAGGTAAAACCATGTGAGGAAGCAAATACAGGCAAATGAATGGCCGTCTGAACAAAATGGAGACAGAACAATAGACTCACCTGTAATCAACACCAGGTTATCTAAAATAGGAATTGGAGAATTTGTGTATTGAATATTGCCTTCTAGTAAATCTGTCTGATACTATAAAAACATGTCAGATATTTTTCAATATGAGGCTGTTTCTGTTTTTTTCACTACAAGGTTTTAGACAAAGGTATCATTTTCCACATATTTGTTCAATGATTTTACTCATTTCAAGATGGATATTTCCACAAATTATTGAGGTTTTGGAAATGTGAAGACTAGACAGTATTATGTTCATGTTGTTAGGATGAACCGTCTATACAAATAGAGAAACTAACTGATTGAACTTCAGAATGATTTCTGATACTCAGTGTTCTCACAATGAGGTTTTTGTCCCAGTGTTTAATCGATTAAAGTCTGTTTATTATACATCTCTATGTACTATTCAGTTTTATTTAGCTTAAAACATATCAGATATTTTGCATTTATTCATTGACAGGTAAAATTTCTTTTCATTATTATTATTATTATCAACAGTTTAATTTTTTTGGTTTTAAAATGAATTTATCACCTTTTTTTCCACCTCAAGTTTCTAACCATGCATCACGGGATTTGGTTGGATTAAGGTGTTTTATGTCGTCATGAATGTTAAGGAGAGAAATGAATGCATGTATATTCTCAATGGACAGGTGTGTTATTTACATGTACGTTTGATTGGACAATGTCATTAAGGCCAATATCAACATTTTGTCTGTTTGCTATATCTGTTTGTGTTCGATTTTGAACATGTTGAATAGGGTATTTTAGCCTATATTATACACACTTGTACATAACTATGTTAAATACTTTGTGATATATAAACTAATCAGTTTTATTATTAATTATATAAGATTCTGTGAATGGTAAAATCATATCAGGAACTAGGCTCTACCGTTGTCATATTCATGTAGATAACAAACATTAATCACAAGTTCATTAGCACACCCTTATGTTGACTCTAGATTCACTATATCGTTTCCTGTCTTAATGTTACCTTAAATTACTTTCCTTGTAATTCTATTACACAGCAACTGGGCAGTGAAGTTTTTTAATAGGGACATTTTAGGAAAACTGCTTCATTTGCTTAAAGCAGGGGAATTCCTCAAAGGTCATTTCTTTTACTGCAGTTACTTCCTTTCATTCAAGACAAAAAACAAGAGTTGTTCTAAATATATTCTTTATTTTTAAATGCATAGCCATTATTGTTTTCTTTATAACTATGACTATGGCTGGGGAGTTATTGAGAACTTCAAACATTTTCTTTAAATTAGGACTTAAACTTTAGTTATCCCTGCCTATATAAATCTGAAAAGTGATATCAAAATGTCCCATTGCTGGCAAGACAGAAGATAGTTGATGGCACTAGAAATGTTGATTTATTTATGCTAAATATAAATAGATAATGATAGGATTAAACCCCAATAATTGTAAACTTACTTTTTTACTCCGGTGACAGTTTGTTGGGGCCTCACACCTTTAATATGTACTTCCGCAGGAGATACGAAGCTTAACTCTAACCTTAAACCTAGTATTAAAATCATGATTTTAAAAGCACTTTACATAGGAACTTATCTCTGAACACCAGTTGATCCCAAAAAATTTTTTTTTTGTGGACACAATGTCCTCATTCTTTATGCCACATCTCTGTGATATATAGGTGTTGATCAGGGAGTGGTTGCTCAATGCACTATTAAATTTAATCCGCTGTTAGATGATGTCATGCCATACTGAATCTCTAACCCGGTATTAGCGATTTAATATGGTTTTTGCGGCTAATCGTCTTTCGAGCAACTGACTCCTGAACTAAAAACTATCTAATGAGGCCTTGTCTAGTAACTGCAGGTGGTTGTTGGGATGTTCAGTAAGCAAAGAAACAAACTAATCTGTGGAATAGTCTAATTACTACATGTGCTTCAGGAGAATTCAGATACAAAAAAATTGTATTGATTTATTTTGTCAATTTTATCCTACTGACCCATTACATGGTGTTGGATAAACACTTCATTCTTGATTGACACTTTTCAATTTTTCACAACTTAATCGAAAATGTGCATGAAAATATTAAATCTGATATATTTCCAGGTAAGTTGGATCTGTATTTAACCATATTAAAGAAAAAAAATTTGCATCAACAGTTTTCCGCCTCTCTCTTAATATTACTAAATGTACATGTACAACAGCATTTTGTTTGTGTCTGATATCCGGAAATTATTTTGCGGCTTAGGCTCAGATTATTGTTGTGGAGGGATTTTGCAAGAGTATAATGCAGTGTGGGACTGTACTGTCAACGTGTGATAATCCAAATCATTTGTCTGTTGAGAACTGCCTTTGATGACATGTGTAGGGTAATTAGCAAGTGTTTTTTAATCGTTAATATTAGGATAAATCATTTCCTTAAGACTTGAGCCCATTTTGTTGCATGAAATTTTTATGGGTTAAGTTTTGGATTGTTATATTTGCGTCCATTTGATGACATTGTCCGGGTCTTCAGTCACCAAATTGTATATGCAACGATTCTTTTCGGTAAGTAAGGCACGTTGTGAGTTAGTTCACCATCTCAACTCTTACACTATTTTTTTTTGGGGGGGGGGGGGGGGGGGGGGTT
>JAVFBW010175474.1:0-10928 GCA_034783835.1 Mopalia ciliata
AACGGGTAGCAGATTTGTTTGTGATGTTCTGTATTTGTGTCCGTCGTCATATAATTACACTCCCACTCTCTGGCTATTCCCTTTGGTCAAAGGAGAGTCATGTGCCTTTGAGACGATTGTTTGTTTGTTTGATTGGGGTTTTATATCATTCTCAAGGGTAGGTATTTCACTTATACGATTACAGATTTTCCACTTCACACTGCATCTAGCCTTATTACGGTGGAAAACCCTGAAGAAACCTTATAAAAACCACCCCCCGGATTGCCAGAGCCACAACATGTGACTCGCTTATATACCTGATGGTCGACAGGCGGGCTCGATCCGGTAAAAGATACATCGGAGCAGGTTCAGTTTAGTAAGCACACACGCTACCACTAAGAAATGGCCGCAGGCCCTTCAAGATGAGGACCATTAAGCAGAATTCTTGGTGACTCACTTTTGTAGTGGTGAACTTTAAACTGCTCAAGTCGCCACTACGTGAGTGAAAAACAATCGCCTTTGACTTAGTGAGAAGGTCAAGTGGTCACAAACTTCTGATGCAAAGCAACAGAAATGATTAATTCTCCCTTGAAATAAAATACTGTTTAAAACAATAGAAATGATGGCTAGTTTGACAAAATGACGTCATTTAAACCAGCATGTATTAAATACTCCAGGGGCCAGTTGCTCGAAAGAGTATTAGTTGCTAACACCAGATTAAATCGCTAATATCAGGTTAGGGATAGATCTGCAACATGGCATGACGTCATCTAATAGAGGATTAAATTTAATAGTGCTTTGAGAAACCGGCCCCAGGGGTCAGTTGCCCTAAGCATTGGATTTAATCCGCTAGTAAATGACATGTCAAGTTGAAGGGATATCTCTAACCCGGTATAAGGGATTTAATCTGGTGTTAGCGTCTCATTGTCTTTCGAGCAACTGGGCCCAGGCAAGTCAAACCTTTGCGTTAGTTTGTTTTTATAAAGAATAATAATTATAATATGAATTGAAATTGGCAGATTATATCCACACCAGGGTAATCAGGGTAATCTCCATGACAGGTGTATATAACAATAATTACCAAATAATTAATAATTAACCAGGTACATGAAGGGATGAGTATATGTTCAGATCCGGTATTAATGAAATATAAATACTGTCCTAATGCATTACAAACTTACAATTATAGCCAAATTGATCAGTTTACTTATCTCATATTCATTGGCTTGGCTGGCTGATCACTCTTTAGACTCAGTAGTGAAGGGCTTATTACTGATAAAATTAAATCATACATTCGATCTCACTTATAAAGGGAGATACAGAAGTTTTGAGATTATAATTGTAGAATAACATCACATAAAACAGTCTGGAAAACCTAATTTTACCCAATCAAAAGAATTCAAAACAATTAGCTTAGGGTCAGAGAAACTACTAGAAAAATGAAAGTTAACAAACAGTGACTGACCGTTAATACCTATGTCATAAGATTTCATGAATCTTTTTATAGCCAATTACTTAAATAATTGAAAACACAGCTTGAAATAAACATATATAATACAAGCATTACTGGAAGATGGTCACTCTCCTTTGACAGTATTTAATAATTGCTGATATAAGTTGGTTTGAGAGTGACTCTTGGTGAGTTAAAAAAACAGTTGTGGGTTTAAAACAATATTTCCTTGAAGGTTATAGTAACTGTCCTGTCCCATGTGCTATCCTTCTTCATCATTTCCCACCTTCCTACATGTGGTATAGATAGGTCGTACAAGCTTGCAGGGCAATCTTAAGGGTTCATAAACCATTTGAAAATCTAAAACTAATATTAACCTGGCAAATAAATACAGACAGTTGTAACCTAATCATTGTATATATGCCCATGCTCTTTTCGGTTTCAGCCCATAATCATTACTTACCTAGCCTGAACAAAGTCGAAATTCCTAGGCCAATTTAATTTTGGATTCATTGACATCAATTGAGGACTTCTGATTTGAGGTGAGTGATCAGCGTTTACGCATAGGACAGCACACCTCAAATGAGAAGTCCTGCAATCTATCTTGATCATGGTTTACATATGACTTTTGATTTCATCTGCTACTAGCCACTCATCTTGGTTTTCAACCATTGGACGTACAAGATGGTCATGACAAAGAAAGAAAACAAGAAAAACTCCGGATTCCAAGAACTTGCCGTTGTCAAGAATTTGTCTAAATACGCGCAGAGACAAGGGACCACACTAAGTTGATTTGTTCAGGTGTCAAGCACTATAAATGCACCCATTGTCTGATCGGCTAATTCCACCCTGTTTAAGTAGTGTCATGGTCTTGTATCTTTGTCATTTTTGCCAGTTTAGTCCATGGGTGGTCACTAGCGACAGTGCAAAACTCAGACAAATCCCTCACCCAAAATAGACAATGTTTACTCACTAAAAAAAAAAAACAAAAACAAAAAAAAAACGAATACAATTTGAGTACTGCTCTTGGCTTAAATCAAAGAGAATATTCAATTCAAAGTAAATAACTGTTTACAAGTCTTTTATTCTGCCAGCTCAAACGTTTTGTTGAAATAGTTTTTAAACTGTGAAGAAATATAATTTCCAGGGATTAACGTATCTATAATCTAGTACAGCCTAAAACACCAATAAATCATAGTTGTCTAACTAACAAATCAAACAATTGTGTTATATGTCAAAACATTTAGGGGTATAGTTTTGATGAGAAAGGGGGTCCACTGGATCAAGCTCTGCTTCAAACACAAACAGGAACATTACCTTATTTGTATGACCTTTTTTAAGTCTTTGTTTTGTTTTATATTTGAACAGGTGAGGATTAAAAGATAAAGATGTCTGGAGAGTTCTCAATGGAACCTATGTCCCTGTTAATGAGGTTTTATGTGTATGCCATCCATGGCTATGCTACAGAAATCATGTTCACTGCTATCTGGGAATTTGTTGTGAATTTAAATTGGAAATTTCCCGGCATAACAAGCATATGGACATTCCCCATTTATGGTAGTTCTACTCTCGTCGTTGAATTTCTACACCCTCGATTAGAAGAAATGGGTATACCTTTGTTAGGACGTGGGGTAATATACATGTTGTGGACATACGTGTGGGAATTTAGCACAGGATATGTATTAAAGTTTTTCGATGCTTGTCCATGGGATTACACTCCGTTCCATGGAGACTTCATGGGACTTGTCACGCTAGAGTATGCACCCTTTTGGATTTTGGGAGGAATTATAGCAGAGAAAGTTGTGATTAAATACACAAGATGCCTGTATTGGGGTCCTTACAAGGCCAACTTTGAAAGTGAAAGGAGTGTGTCAAATGGATATGTAAATTCAAAATCTTTATAATCTGTGATGCCTTCAGTAAATTATTCTGAGAATTAGTTCCATGACAGTCACTTCTTATTTTTGTACTGTGTTGTGAGATTATGTGTAATTTGAAAAAGGGGGGTATATAAAGGGGTGTCGCTGGCATCCCTCTGGTAGATAAACTGTTAATAAAGCGGCATGCAATGTCTGTTTGCACATGTATACCTGTAGGTTAACAAATTAAACCAAAATTTACTCACTTGGTTTATCAGAATTTAAACTAAAAGAATACTCTGTATTTATAAAATGCAAGAAGCACAGGAGAGTCAATAGAGAAACAGGCAGAACTGGGACAAATTGAGAAAAATATTGATACATTAATACATCACCCAGGAATGATTGTGAACAGTTTTGTTTTTGTAAGACTATTTGAAACCTTATTAATTGGGGTTTTTGTCAGAAATGATTCCTGTGAATGCTTTTTTTACCTCTGTGGTTAAAAAAAGTGTAAAGGAAAATAGGTTGACAAATCAGGCCTGCGCTATTCAGGAGAATGGCAGAATGGGGTCTTCCCATGGTTATGCAAATTTGTTTTAAGAGAACCGTTTTGTAGGTTTCCCAAATTGTTTGCAGTGCTTATCTTACTTCTGATTTTGACAAATGTTGTCCATCTGATCATCAAAGAAGTTTGTGTTTTAAAGCAATTTTGCTTAAAAAATAAGCGAAGCACTGGCAAATATGACTTTTTCTCACAAAATTTGAAAGGGGCGGATTTTAAGGTTCTGCAACAAAAGATTACCGCACAGGTCTGCTCATTGTTTTGAAACTAAGTTTTGATTGGATCAGAATTTTTTCAACAAAAAAAGAACATAAACTTGGAGCAGTGATCATAGCCAAAAAATTATCAGTTATGACTATAGTTAAATAAGAGTTAGTTAGAGATAAAGCAAAATCATAACAGATTGACAGACTTACTTCAATATGCTTGTATCATACAGACAGGGATCCAAATATCACAGATGTTATATAGTGACCAAACTGAATATACTCACACGATAAAGCCACTTCAGTAAGAGACTGACATAATATACATAGTGGGATATATTTTCAGGCAGGACTATGTAAAACTTTTATTTATATATTTATGTTGTGGATGTCATCGGAGACTCAGGGGATTGTTTCACAAAACTTTGTTAGCTTATGTTTAACATAACCGTCATGGCAACACTATGTCTACAACACTGGTCGTGATGGCAATTACGTTTTGCGTAAGCTAAGATGGCTTGGTGAATTGGGCCCCTGGTCATGTATTACTTCTAAAGTTACATAATGTTGTTTGGTGTTTTTATGTCATTCACCAGATTCATGTTCCAGGAAGATTTAGTTGGGACTTCTCAATGTCAGTGTAACCCATTGCTAACTTCAATACAGAGTTTAATACTAACTGTAATCCATTCCATTTCTTTGTTAAATCAAGGTTCATAATCAGTAAATCACAAAAGTTATATATGATAAATTTAGTGTGCCATTGAAGTCTACATCAGTCATATAAAATCTTTATAATATGATAGCAAAGTTGATTTCGACCATAATGCCTGTATGTAAAAGTTGTTTTTTTGTGTGTATTGGAAGTGTGTGATATTTTATGATTTAAAGCTTTAGCATTTGTGTGTGTAATATCTCTCTCATAATAGATCTTTGTTGTTAATGTGTGTCAAATTCTGTGCAATTATTGATTATCCTAGCATACCATCAGTTAGTTTTCTGCTTGATGTTATATCCCAATGCATGTAAACATAAATTTTATGTGTATTTAGTTAAGTCATCTTTGACAATTATTTTCTGGTTCTATCACTGATAAAAAGAACAGAAACAATTGTCATATTTTCTCAGATTTGGTATTCTGTTACTATCGGGGTCTTTCACACCTGATAGATAGTCCTTGAACTTGTATATATTATATCTGTTACTGTACACATAAACTCAAACTGTTTTACCATGTATATTTCTAATAATTGATCGCACTGACACAGTATATGCATATACACCTGTTGAAAACTGGATTATTGTAGTTTACTCTGCTTACAGTTGGTGGTTAAGGTACATATAGCTTCACGTTGCCCTCAGAGCTAAAGGGCAACACACAGCTCTGATTAGTTGTGCCATCAATGTGTTGTGGTTGTATCTGTCCTGTTGTAGCATTATTTATTGGTTTCCTTCACTAGTGACTAGGGCTGCCACAATGACCTACAAGTGCCATAACACTTATATAACCACTTCAAGATTAAGCATATAAAGGGGAAAATATTTTGATTGGTCTTTTGAATAGAAGCAGTAAATTTGATAAGTTCTTCTTTACCAGAGAAAAGTCACGAAATTTTGATCAGTTTTTGTAATATTTTGATCCACAATCATGTGCCATTTTTTGCATCCTTACACTAATGTACATATCAACCCACTGGCTCTCTTTGAGCTTGATTTCCTTCCAGACCAAAAAGGTTTAAAGTATATTGTTTAATTGAAGTTGAGGTACTCATATCAACCCACTGGTGAATGGATATAATGGATTTGGTATAGTCATGCTCCCTTTGAGCTTGATTTCCTTCCAGACCAAAAATGTTTAAAGTATATTGTTTAATTGAAGTTGAGGTACTTATATCAACCCGCTGGTCATGGATAGGATGGATTTGGTATAGTCATGCTCTCTTTGAGCTTGATTTCCTTCCAGACCAAACAGGCTCAAACTATATTGTTTGATTGCAGTTAAGGTACTGCTGATCTGCAATATAACCCTTGAGCCTGGTATTAAATACCAATAAATCAGAATCATCTCCATCAAACAAACAGAGATAGAGGATGACAATTTATCTGAGAATACAAACCATTTGGCAGTGTGACCATATAGTCTTTTGTTTGATGGGCATGATAAATAGAAACTGGGCAACATTACCAATGCACTATTCTAAAGCATCTAGTTGCCCCTATCTTCCAGTGACAAGGCTGATATCTCCACAAGCTTGGTATTTGGAACTACTTTCACAAAATGTTGTACGACAATAAAATCTTTTATAGGATTTTTACCTCTAATTTTTACATTAGACATACTATTAATTTTTGTTTTACGACATTTTGTGTAAATGTCTGCTCACTGCTTGTGGACTGTCAAACAGAGATCAAAGTGAAATAGCAAAAACACAGACTAATCAAACTGATGTACCAGTTGCCATGTTTCCAAAATATCATGGTGAACAAGAGTAAAAGACAATCTGTTTCAAGCAATGGCTCTAATTTTGAGTTTTCTCTATTGTCTGTACAACAGTGCTATTAAATCTCTGTTAACAACATTATTTCACTGTTAAACCATGACATCATGGCTACATGTAACCTTGTCATATAGAAACTTATCTCCTGTTAATGACCATAAATATGGCGTAAGCCTGGCAACGTGTTGGGTCACCAGTGGAAAACAAGTTCTGAAAAAATTGTTTCCAATAAAACTTCAAAAACTTGTTATGATAAATCCCTGTGGAAAAAACATGTTACCATAGAACCCCTGGAAATACATGTCCTCATAGAACCCCTGGAAAAATGTTTGCCAGAAAACTCCTTAAAACTTGGTATGATAGAACACTGGGGAAAAACATGTTACCATAGAACCCCTGGAAATACATGTCCTCCTAGAACCCCTATAAAAATGTTTGCCAGAAAACTTCTAAAAACTTGGTATGATAGAACGCTGGGGAAAAAACATGTTGCCATAGAACCTTCAGAAAAACAATTCCTCATAGAACCCCAGGAAAAAGTGTTTCTGAAAAAAAACTCAAGAACTTATGATGTAATGTCTGGGAGAATAACATGTCATGATAAAGTCAAATGAAAAAGATGGTTTTTTACAACCATAATTTGTGATCTGGTGATACATTTAAAAATGATTATATGGGATCTATGAAGGATTTAATGATAAACTTGTGACCAGTAATATTGTCTGTGTCAAAAAAACAACAAAACGTTTTCTTCCAGGTTTATCGGGTTTATTTTTGAGGGGACATGCTGCTTTAATCACACAGAATGAATTTGTTAAATAATGCAAAACTAAGTCCAATTACAGTGTGGCCTCCCAATATTTCAACTGAATTTATTTCCTCTATTAAATTGAAATATGGGAATACCAAGATGAGATTTGGTAGAATTGCTCAAAACATTGTGTTATTCTTAAAAATTGTTGAAATGTTATCTGTAACCATGTTATAAATTACAAGACAGTTTTTTTCCTGATAAAGTTTTGGTGTCAAATAGAAGGATGTGAATCATACATGTAGGTTACAGAATTTTGTCACATAAAGTGACATTATTCAAACAGCAGTGTATCACTTTTCACGTGGTATAAACAAACTGGTGCTGCGGTCAATATTTGTTATTCTCAGTGCACGAGGTCGCTTTTTATAAAATTCTATACCTTTACATCTGTGTGTTTCTAGGACCAATTTTCCAAGTAATTTTTTCAATATTGCACCCAACCTTAAAAATATTGCTTGATTTATATTTAAAATCACATTGTTCTTTATTCCACCAATATTTATAATTTAAGAAATATTTAATGCACATTTTTGAATTACCAACGAACTTTGTGATACATTCCATTATACCAGCTTCCAGTGATTTTTTCAAATAAATATCGTGATTTCTGACAGTATTTTGTTACCTTTTTATTTTTCATGTGTTCAGAGTTATTTCCTGTTTCTAATCTTCATTGGCCCTCTGGCTACAGGCATTTTGTTTGAAGAGTAGCAATAATGACTTAGCACTGGGGGAAGATTACCTGTCCATCACTATCAAAACAACTCACTTGTAATGGTTGTGCTAGTGTCAATTGTGTAGGAATACACGGTCATCATATAAGTGAAATACCTCCAATCAATTGCTATACAGTCACAACTGCACATTATCAACACTGTGGTCCCATGAGGTTATAGGAGTTGTTTGTTGTGGGATAATGCTTACTCTTTTAAAAACTTACAAACAACTTACAATTTATGCAAATTAGTCACCTTTCTGTCCTCAAATGTTTGTCATAGGGGTATTCAACCACTGGTCATTTATTGAACTTAGACATTAACAAATGTGCTTTCAGAGATGACAAGACTTCTGTTCTAAGAGCCAGTCCATGACAGAACTGGACTTCCCTTATTTTGTAAGACACCCCTGTAAGCCAGCATATATGTTAAAGATTCCAGGTGACACTTGTTTTGGTTGAATTGTTGTTATTTTTTATCCCCCAGCATATAATGCGGGGGGATATAGCGATCAGGTTGTCCGTCTGTCTGTCCGTAATCATATTCTTGTCAACGCATCTCCTCCTACACGCTTCTGGATATTTTTTCATTCTAACTGAGAAGGTTATAAAAAAAATAGTCAGAATAATTGGCAAAAAATATGGCATTCAGGTAAGCCATCAGTGCATCCGTTCTAACTGACTGAATGCATCATTTAAATCCATACCCTATATGTTACTCTCATAAGTATACTTCCCCAAATAACACTCCTCGTAACCAAAAGCATCTTGCATTGGTAAATGTAATGTGAGGCCGGGGGGGATATGTCATCTTCTGATGACTCTTGTTGTATACAAGCATGTGTATTTTTTGTTATCCCCTCTTTTAAGTACGACATAAACCCAAACAATCTAACAGTTAAACAGTATCACAAACCATAATTTGAAGCATAAAAAAGTAATGCTAGACAAGCTTCGAATAACATTTGTAACATTGAGTTTGGTATCACTCAAATAAGGTTTTATTGAAGGGATGAAATGTACTGATTAATAATTTAGTTGATAAATTTAACACCTGTTAAGTTTTTGGCCTGTTGTGGTCATTTGCGGTAATGAATCCAATTGTGTTCCATTATAACAACCAGTTATGTTTTAATAAATATATATCATTATTAATTAATAAATATATATCATCATCATATCATATAGTAAGTTACTGTAATTATATCATGTATGAGTTGTTTGACTCAAAAAAAACACATCATATATGGGCTATGGGCCTGAAATAAAGAATTATTATTATTATATCACTCAAGTAATGTTTTTTCGCCAAGAGTTCTGACGTAGCCTTATGGGGTTTATACAATAACTTTTTCCTCATACACATTCGTCATCAAGCTTCTGACCAATCAAGTGCGATAGAATTTTCACATTTCAAAATCAATTTTTATCACTAAATTAAACATAACAAAATAAAACAACATTTCATTCGATCGAAACATGTTTTTGAGACATGTTTCATCAGATGAAAATAAGTTGTTTTTTTGGGGGGGTGGGGTTAGGTCATCATTAAGGCTATATTTAAAAATAAGTTCGTTAGTTTCTGTTTTTCTTCCAGTTTAAACAATTACTGATGGTTGGCGGATTTGATCGTTATGTACAGATAGCCAGGTGTTACAGGGATGAAGGTTCTAAACCTGACAGACAACCAGAATTCACTCAGGTAAATTACTGATGGCTAGGGGATTTGATGGTTATGTACAGATAGCCAGGTGATACAGGGATGAAGGTTCTTAACCTGACAGACAACCAGAATTCATTCAGGTAAGTTACTGATGGCTAGAGGATTTGATTGTTATGTACAGATAGCCAGGTGATACAGGGATGAAGGTTCCAAACCTGACAGACAACCAGAATTCACTCAGGTAAGTTACTGATGGCTAGAGGATTTGATCGTTATGTACAGGTAGCCAGGTGTTACAGGGATGAAGGTTCTAAACCTGACAGACAACCAGAATTCACTCAGGTAAGTTAACGATGGCTAGAGGATTTGATCGTTATGTACAGAAAGCCAGGTGTTAAAGTTCGTGTTATGGGGACTCAGCTTCAGTAAAGTTATCTTTAAGCAGATCATTTTAATTACTTTCAGGTGGACATAGAGATGTCATTTGTTACCGAGGATGACATAATGACACTGATTGAAGAAATGCTGAGTCATTGTTGGCCAGAGAGCAAGGGGAGATTATCAAATCCATTTCCAAGAATGAGCTACCTTGAGGCTATGACCAAATATGGTGTGGACAAACCTGACACCAGATTTGATATGCAGGTGGGTGGAGCTTAAATATGAAATATGAGCCATTTTTTTTTTCATGGGAGATTTGAATTCAGTCACAGAGTATCATCGATTGGCCTTCTGAACAACCAATCGTTTGTGACCACGGCTTAGTGGTAAGCATGTGTGCTTACTACTCCTACTTAGATGTAGGGTTCACTGGATCAAGTCCGTCTATAGACCATCAGGTATATGAGTGAGTCACACAATGTGGCTATGGCAATTGCTGGGATGTTTTTTCAAGGTTTCCTCTGTCTTTTCCACAGTAATTAGGCAAGGGAACCATCTGTTGTCATATAAGTAAAATACACTTAAGTAAGGCGTAAAATACTAATTAATCAATCCCAATTTTTCAGCAACGATTCACAATGCAAAATTATCAGATAGTATGATGGTAAATTAAATACCAATCAAACACACAAGGCTACAAAATTTTATGTCTGTCTGGGTCGGGCCTTCATTACACGTATCATGGCTATCTGAGGAAAGGCAGTTTGTTTGAAGAGTAGCAATGCTGTCTTTACTTAG
>JAVFBW010175485.1:0-10928 GCA_034783835.1 Mopalia ciliata
CCTATACTAGCTTAGGCACAAGATGGAAAATCAAATCGTGAATCTGTCCCCTCTTAGACCCTTTTCTTCAAACTATCCTAACAGTGTGGGCGTCAAGATCCATTGAGCTTTATTTCGATTTAGAGTTGACAGATCTATAAATAGTAACAGGCTGCTTCTCGCTAAAGGATTTGTGAGCCTTGGCACAGGGTCAATGAGGTCAACTCTATGAGCGAAAATAGTTCCGACTGTCAGACTAGACTGATACGGAATTCAAACTAGGTTGATACGGAATCGGAAATTTCACTCTGTATCAGTATAGTGACACGCATAGGTATATGATAATAACTGTTATCAGAAATACAGTTACGAGTAGTGGTCTCATTAAACTGTATCACTGGATCACACCTGCGTTGCCTAGCTAAACTCTGGTGGGATGCACATACATGTTGAGGAATAAATTGTTAACCACATACCTACCTTCATGTCAACTGTCAAATACATGTCCACCGACGTACACCTGGAATCTTTAAACAACAGTGAAGTTATAGCCATATCCATAATAGATATATATTCACTAAACATCATTAAAATGTGGGTCTGTGGCGTGAGGGTGATTGCAAGGATATCTGGTAAATTTCTCTCGCCAGGTCTATTAAAGGTGGAACTATACTTTCAAAATGAGCCATAAACTATGGATATACAGCGGCATCATCACAAATCCTTTGGTGTTCTCTGATCATCTGCCGAAAAAAAAATTATAATTATTATTATTATTTTTCCAAATCTTTATCACCCAAAGAAGTATTGACCACTGACAAGACATGATTACTTTGATTATATTTTCCGTTGTTAGTACATAGGGTGGAAACCGATGAGTCGAGGTTGCAATTTTCTTCTGATTGTTCATAGCGCATTTATCCATGTACAATGGACACAATTGACAGATAGACGGTCAAAGCTTAGACAGCTAATTATAAAGTGTTGTGTGATAAATCACTTATAGCAGGTCACTCTGATTATGAGTTTGTTCATTGGTGTCGTAAAAACCTATAATCGTCCTGTGACATGATATAAGTAATACGTAAAAACTTTACATAATTCAGTGATGTTATTTTTCTAAATTGCACATCTGCACATGGCGACGAATACAACAGGCCTATGCGAAATTTAAAAAATTATAAGTTAAATTGTAACAAAGAACAGTCTGGACGCGACTAACACAATTCGATAAACAGCAAATTTTCCTAACTTACAGTATAATTTGCATGACAGTTAAACAACAAACTTATTCGGTATAAACCAATCTACATTATCGGGTTGTTTGTCGATATACATTCTGGGCGAAACCGGGTCCATCGAAAAATGAATGCTCTAGAAAAGGTGACAATTGGCGTGAATATTCCCTATGACCAGTTGTGATATTGTGAGAAAGCAGTTAACAGGGGATATAAGGTTGAACTAGGAGATTTGGACTATTGCACTTGCAATTTCCTCTATCTTGAAGGATGGCCACTCATTCTGTTACCACATGACAAACTGTCGTCTTAACAGAGCAGCAGATGCTGTCAACTCATCGAATACTCGATGGTTTTTATATAGTTGGTTATCTCATTTCAGAAATCAGGAAAAAGGCCACAAAGACTTTTTTAATTTCTCTTGGGCCAGAATCTGTTTGTTTGTATTAATGGTGTTATAGTCGAAATTATGGTTATTTCATTCACACGCCGTTTAACAACAGTTTGTTAACAAAACCACATCAGAAACCAGAAGTAAGTAACAACGACAAACACCAACAAGAGAACCACAGGAAGTCACAACAGATTAGGGGAAGTTTTCACCATAGCTCTGAATCATCAGGACTAACAATGAAGCATGATGGCATTATAATATTGAAGCATTTTCTAAATATGCTTGTTGTCTGTTCAGCTATGTATCAATCCACTTTTTATGATCAAAAAGATTTTCAGTAATAAGCACCGTTCTGAAATTTAAATTTGAATATCCGAATTTGATAGATACAAAATATACATATGTAAATGCAATAAAATTACACAGGTTGATTTGCTATATTTACCAGCACACCGATAAATAACCATGTGATTATTTATTTAGTTTTTCATTAGAAAAGAATACACATCCGACGTTCAGATTACGTGATGTAGGGTCAGTGGATGCTTAAGTAGTATGAAGTAGCGTTCGTTAATTTACAATTGAACTATGACGTATGAGTATCGGGTTGAGCACAGACATAAAAACATTTTCCTGCTATCTTTCACTATGAAAAAAGACATACGTGCTGTTTAATGTCAGCCTAGTTTAGTTTATTTTTAACATGGTTTTGAATTTCACACAAAATCTAACAGTTGATTAACAAAATAATAATAATAATAAAATGGATGGATTTTAATTTCAATATTTCAACAGCTTAATTAATTTATTCTTTATAATTTGAAGGCCCCATATCCATAATGCCCTTTCAAGGTTTTCCAGATTGATTTGTAACAGTGCCTGTAATATATACGACTTGGTCACTCCTATTAAAGCCTAATGTTTTATATTAACAAAAACGTAGTTAGGTTAACCATTGATATAATAATAAAATAGGAGAATTGTTATGTATAATGATTGAACACGTTTGTATATTAACAGATCAAGATATTTCACCTTCATTTTTCTACTTCATTCATATACATGAGTCATTAGAAAAACTGTCTAGAAGCAAATGTTTGTAAACTGGATAAAATGAGCAAAAGTCTGGTTCTAGACCACATATTTCATAACGATCAGACTAGCCAAAATTCCACTGCTCGTTGGGAAAATGCTGACATAAGCTAAGACCGCATCCGTGGGTATGAAGCCTCCACCAACCATTCGCTGTTTCAAACAGAGGCAAATTACTTGCAACCAATTACTCGCGATTTAAAAAAAAGGAATTTGTAAAACTGAACGATTTTTACAATATTCTTACAGATAATATGTGAATAGCGTATCATTGATATGAATCTATTTAATCAATTTTCTCTTTGGGTATATTCAGCGCAAAGGACAATCCATCATGATGAATTTCCAGTGTGTGTGTCAATATATCACTCGAATTTAGTATTGCTGATACAAACATGTACGTCATGAGGCTGTCTCTGCTATGAAGTTGTCTAATATCATGACTCTCAAGATAAATCAGGGTCACTAACCCGCGTCGGGAAGCAATCCTATTACCAAGACGGATACTCCCAGAATCAGATTAAATTGGATCTCCTATAATGACACTCACGAATATAAGTCTTTAAGCATTTCTAAATCTCCCGAGGTTTTTTGCTTTTGCATAGTAATTAATATTGCTTTATTCAACAGACAAAAGATGTATACATAGAAACTAATATAAATCAGTAGGCAGGAATAAATGACATGTTCTATCTCTGGAATTGTTCTCATAAGTGTAGTATGCCACAATTTGTAGACGGTGGAATAGTGTCTCACATATTTGAGTTTTGCATTGTATGGCCTTAACTTGATTTAAACGACTTCGTTTTGTTCTTTGAGCACTTGTCGATGAGATCAACCCATAAAAGGCCAATTAATTGACATTCTTCGTCACGTTAAATTCAATAATTTCTCAGCAGTATACCACACTCGCTTTTGATAGATTGAAAATGTCTTGAGAACAAGATTTAGTGGAACCTGCCTGGCTATTTAAAAGCTGGTAACCGCCCCTCACTGAAAATTAAATGAACAGGAGAGAATGGTCTTTGGTGAGGTAAGGACATAAGCATTCAATATTAGTTTTTATTCAAATGCAGGCTTTATTTCTAAACGTTTACTACTGTACGTCGGATCTCTATTGAATGTAAATACAATTCTGAAAGATACGTATTCGCATCTCAGCAGGGCCCATGACAGGTTCTTTATACAAAAAATAAAGAGTTCTGACCTTATATGTGACTGAACCATTTAAATGGTAGGCTCAGGAGATTTATACTTTTTGGTTTAATTTTTTTCGGTACCAAGTCACAAATATATGGAATGGTGTATTTGCCGAGTGTCCATTTGTTGTCAAGGTATCCAGAAGTTGAGTGTGGGGTGGTAAAACAGGTGATTAGGCTTGGAAAAAAGAGAGAGGAGTCTATCATCTCCGTTTGGCGCAATACCAATTCAGAAGACTAAACAGCAATACTCTGCTACCTATTAGCCCAACACATAACAACAGAAATGGAATTAATTTAAAATCCATTACTATGCGAAACTGGTAAGTTTGTGTGGGTATGTCATTATTTTTAATGTACAAACGAGTTTCAACACAGTTTGTTTGTTTGGTTTTGGGTTAACGGCGTACTCCAGGGTATGATACTTTGATGACGACGGATTGACCACCTCACATTCTTCCATGTCTAATTTCGATGGAAACCCGGGAAAAAAACCTTGTAGAAACCACTCACTCCTATACGGGATGGTCGACAGACGTACTTGATCCTGTGGACAGTACATTGGAGTATGATAAGTAAAGCGCAACCATTACCACTAAGCCACGGCCACGAGCCCCTTTTCAACAGAGAAAGGTGGAAATGAAAACGTTAGCATACAAACATTTATATATTATTATTTTTTATTATCCAGAACTCATTTATTACATTTTGACTTTTGTAATTTTAGTGTAATTTTGTGGGAACTTCGGAAGACAGTCTAAAAGTTGATAGATAGGAGTTACCTGACCGCTCCAGAGCCGAATAATTGTGGATGTAGTGTCAATGCTTTTTTAAAACACGAATAGATCTTATATTGGACATAAGAATGGGTAAGAGAATAATTACATTAGGAGCTTCATTTTTGCAGTAGCATATATTTGCACATCACAATCAGTCATTAAATTGCCTTTGGTATAAAATGTTCATATGTTTGCAACAAAACATTTGTACTGCATTCAGGATTCTCAGTAATAATTTTGACAAACTATATGTAACCTCCTATTTTCACAAAAGACCTTGACGCACGGGATGCAATGTTGAATGTGATAGATAAGTTCCCCACATAAAAAACTGCAACATGTTCAACATGTTTATCTCGATCAAAATGGATTTAATTATGCATAAAAATCAACAGAACTGTGCGCTAACACTTAAGGGTTAATACACTGGCTCGTCTAACTAGACCACTATCTCTTTTAAATCTTCTTCACGAGTATTAGGAAGGAGTATATTTATCAGCACTCAACATCGGGTTTTCCTAATAGCCAAGACTGGTGAGTTTAATTGGACTTATCTGACAAACGGTTAGAAAAATTGCAAAATGGTCGGCGTACTGTTGATATATCTTCCGTTAGGCTGGTCTTTTTTACTATACTGCGATTAACTAAAACACATTCCACAGTTTTCTTTTATTGGGTTGATATGCGTTGAACGCCGTACTCTATTTCACTTGTACGACGTCGGACTGTCCACTTCGCCTAACTCAATTATGGAAAAACCCAGTGAAAACAACCCTCTCGATTGCCGGAGCGATATCACCTGACTCACTCATATACCTGAGGTTGATAGACTGAATATATATCATGAGCAGTACAAAGTTTTGTTTTGTTTGTTTGTTTGATTGGTGTTCAACGTCGTACTCAAGGGTATTTCACTTATATGAGGACAGATTGTCCACTTCACACTGTACACAGCCTTAGAATACCCAGAGGAAACCTCGTAAAAAACCACCCCAGCGATTGCCGAAGCCACAACATGTTACTCGCTCATATACCTGATGGTCGAAAGGAGGACTCAAACCCGTGAACGGTAAATCGAAGCATGTTCAGTTAAGGAAGCGTACTCGCTACCACTGAGCCACGGCCCCGGCACAAAGGAGTACTCAACTAGGAGCGCGGTTTACAAGATGTGTCGTATGGTGAAACTCCAGCATCATATGGTATCTAATTAAAATCAAATTGGCAGTTATATATTACTGATAAATAACTTGTTCTCCAATATTTTTACTATTTATAAACCCGTTTAGCTATCCAGACTGAATAGTTCATTTTACGATATATGATATTACAGAATTGTGATGTTTGCCAAGGACTGTTATTTGGGTACGCTGTTGCTTTTCTATGCGGTCAAACAGCCAGTAAATGGGTGAGATTCATGCTGACTGTCACTTGATATCGGATGAAGTGATCAGCTGGTAGATTGAAACGTAAGCACATATTAATTGGCAATGTGTGTCAGAGCATGTTATTAGCTTTCAACACATTAATAAGTATGTGATTTGTGGTGAAAATCAACCACACATCTTGGTCACTGTCTTGCTTTCTTGTATAGTTAATCTCCTGTAAAAGTTTTAATCTGTCCAGGAAATGCTATATCCAATAATATAATGTGGTCCTTTCTGACCATTCGTGAGAGGAGTGTAACAAACCTGTTATTAACTATATGCTGTTTTACCAGCAAAGAATGTATTGCAGGAACTTAACGACATATGTACATAACTGTCACTATAAATTCAAATGATTAGAAAAATAATCGAATCTATTTATATATTAATATTTGTTGTGGTGGTGTCGGAAATATACTTTTAAAAAGTATATTTTAAATGTGCTTCAAACCAGTTATATAGATGGAGTGGTTTCACCATCCACGTGGCTATCTTCATAGAGTGATAATAGCTTCCCGGCCTAGAGTTGAACGATTTAATTGATGCAACCAAAAGCTGTGTACTTGTCAATCACCTAGAACTGTCGATAGGTAATTGAAAGCGCGAACATGCGGTTGCAGAAAACAGTTTATGCATATAAACAGATAAATAAAGATAAAAAGGAATGTATAGCATCGGTTTGTAGACAGCATTTTGCATTGTATTTTTCCTTTATTTTGTTTGTTATATGTGTTCCCGCGTGGGGGAGCGGGTGGGCCGTTTAACACCAGCAGGCCCTGTAGAATACTCCCCCGGCCTCATCAGTCAATCGCATGAGGCGAGAAAAGAGGCAACCTGTTAGACCGTAGGTTGCATCCCGTGTCGGAGGAGAATGAGATCCTGGTGACTGAGAACAGTTTGGCTGGCAAAATGGTGCCACATAGCCATTCTGCTCCAACACGTCCCTTTGGCTCAATATTCTCCCAGATGGGTGGTCAGATTGGCCCGGCTGTTCACCTCGATCAATTATTAATTCCCTCGTAATTAATTAAATCACAGCTGAACAAAAGCAAAAATTCATTATATACTAGTAGGTTATTCCATCAAACCTTAAATTTAAGATCATTGCAGAAGGCGGTGGTTCATGGGTCAATTAAGTGGGAAACAACAAAATACCTTATTTGGTTCTGCTAAGGAACTTCCCCCCCCTCAGCATAGCATAACGGAACCCTCGTTTCCTGGCCCTGTTGGTTACCGCAGGGGGGTTTCGCCCTTATTGGCACGCCTTGGTGGGGGGGGGGGGACATGGGTGGTGAAACATTAACGCCTTATCATGGCATCCCCTCCTAACCCAACAAAAAAAAGAAAGTTAAATAATATAGACATACAAATAAACGAAAAAACAAAAGATAGACATACAAATAAACGAAAAAACAAAAGATACTTGGCCAAGATTCATAGTAATTAGTAGCCATACTGAAAATAAGCCAGTAATAAAAATATCGCCATTTGCGTTGAATAAGAGACTAATAGCTACGGCAGGAACAGTTAAAAATGTGACAAAAATGAGGTCTGGTGACATTCTGGTGGAATGCACCAGACAACAACAGGCCATCAATTGACTTAAATTAAAAACAAGTTTGGAGTTGCCTGTATACGTTACACCTCATAGATTACTTAACAGCAGTGAGGGGATCATTCGAGACAGAGGTCAAGATATCTCTGATCTATCAGAAGAAGAGATCTGCGGCGAGCTCAATGATCAAGGTATAGCTAATGTTAAGCGCTTTACAACAAAAAGGGATGGTGAAATTACATTTGTATAAAACTTAATACATACTTAATTGCATTAATCTGTAAATCTTATTGAGACGGTTACTCTAAAAAAACCGCTTCGATGCCTTGGAAGGGATGGAGGTAGACATCGGGCCTCCTCTCTCTATGGTTTGTTTGTTTGTTTGTTTGGTTGGTGTTTAACGTCGTACTCAAGGGTATTTCACTTATATGACGACCCTCTATGGTGGTAAGTCAACCACCATTACCACTGCTGCATATAAGAACTCATGATGATGGCTATCTGCGGCTGGCCGACGCCAGGCATGCTCACCCACGGATGATTCATCACGTTGGTTGGTAGAAAGCCAATGCGCAAAAATAAAAATTAGTTTTTTTCCTAATGATTTCACATAGTTTTTAACATGTTATTTACAAAACTAAATATTTGATATGTTTGTTTGTTTGATTGGTGTTTAATATCGTACTCAAGGGTATTTCACTTATATGACGACGGATTGTCCACTTCACACTGTACACAGCCTTATTACGGTGGGAAACCGGGAGGAAACATTGTAAAAACCACCCCCGCAATTGCCGGAGCCACAACATGTGACTTGCTCATATACCTGAAGGTCGAAAGGCGGACGAACCCGTGAACGGTAAATCGAAGCATGCTCAGCTCAGGAAGCTCACTCGCTATCACTAATATTTGAATGTATTGACATATTTTAACATTTGTTTTTCAGTTCAATTTGTTTTTCGTTGGATGGTCAATGCCAAGTGGACAACATTGCTGGCGAAGTTGTCGTCGGGGTTACTTAAACAGATCAGTCGCGAGCTATTTTTGGATAGCTTTGAACATAGTTTTAAACAGAATATTTACAATTTTTAGATCCAAATTTAAACTGTGTAATATATTGACATATGTGTTTAACACTTATGTGTGCCCTGTTCGGTTTGTTTCTTTTTTTGATGTTTGCTACCTAGGATGCTTCAGATTGGAATTGTCTCTTTGGTGTACAAGATACATATCAATTGATAATATGTTCACGCCACAGCGTAGCTGAAATACCGCTGAATGTGGCGTAAAAGACCAATCAATCAATCATGTTATATATGTTCAAATTTAAACTTAACATTCTGAATGTATTTATTAGTGTGGTTCTCTCAATATCATCAACATTATGATGTAGAAGAGAACACATTACTTGGTGATATGTGAATAATAATATAAAGACATTGCATTCATCGATTACCGAAACAGAAAGAATTATAATGCAAGTGAATAGTGAAGTATTTACTTCTACGCTAATTTGACTGATGTCCTCTCACAAACTGTTATTAAAAGATGCAATGCATTTCGCCTATGTCTGGTTACACCAGAGGTATAGCATTTATAGCATTTATGAATGTCCAACAAAACAAACTCTAGTTCAGTGCAAACACAAATTCAAAGTTTAATCCAAATGCAAAGAATTCTTTACAGAAAAAAATTCTATATAATTATTTAGGATATTCATAAAATCGTATAGGTTTTGTTAAGATATTCATAAAATCGTATAGGATTTTTTATGATATTCATACAATCGTATAGGATTCCACAGAGATATATGGAATCCTGATGCTTTTCCCCAATATAAACAATGCAATTTGTCATTATTTTTCTATCTAAAATAAGCACAATACCATTTATGTTTTCATTACCAGCCATTATCAACGGATAGAAATGTCAATGTGAGTTTTATTTGGATTCTTGTACAGTTAATAAAAGCCTAGTTTTACAATACATGTATAATCAGTAAAGTGACCATGCAGTTTATCTCAACGTCTGTATGGTCCAATAACAAATAATTGCTATGTACAATCACTACTCTGAAACTAATAAACACATAACACAGCCAATCTCATAAAGACACTTGTTGCAACAGATACTGTAATACTATCCTGATAATGTAGTAACAACTGGTACTGTAATAAAATTGTGGTACAGGTGTACCTCGTATCTCTATATACTGTAAAGTCTATATATATGATACGTATTCGCATCTACATCAGATACTATAGTAATGTTTGGCCGATATTGTACTCACATATTTTTAAAGAAATATATAATTTTGTATAGAAGGTTATGGAGCAAACATAATAAAATGTAGCTATTCGTTGATAAATAATTTAAAATATAATATACTCAGCCAAAAAAGAAATTTTACACTCATAAATTTCTAAATATTTCTTGAAACTTAATACAAGAGATTATTATTATTATTAGAGGTAAATGCGTTGTCAAAGACATCCTGACACACATAACTCCGACGTGCACAAGCATGCAGTTCGTGCGAGCATACATTGAAGATAAAGCATTTTTCCTTGTGTTCCTAGCCACATTGGCCTTATGAGACACGTGCAATTAATCCCACGTTAGCACAGTAGAGTGACATCTCGGGAAAACAAGTTCTTACAGTACAGTAAATTATTCGTTGATTTGCAATGCCACGACTGTCTAACATCAACGTGAAAGTGCTGAATACAGGAACGTTGGTCACTGACGTTGCCATGGTTATTGGATGTAGTCGACAAGGAAACCTAACTGCTGCAGGATAAAGATATCAAGTGTTCATTACAGAGCTTTTGCCATTCATGGCAGTTTATGGCTCAGATCTGACATTCCAACACGATAATGCAAGACCTCATATGGCCACTTTAACTCGGCATTTTCTTAGGAATGCTGGCATCAATGTCATGGAGTGGTCCTCAAGGTCTCCCGACCTTAATCCCATAGAACATGTATGGAATGTGTTGGGCAGAAGACTCCGTCAAGTAAGGAACCCTGGACAAAATTTGCAGGAACTTGGTGCCATGTTGGTTCAATTATGGCAACACATCCCCCAAGCTGTGTTCAGACGCATCATTCAATCCATGAGGAGATGTTGCGTCGCAGTTGTGAACGCTCATAGGGCATACACCCTATTGACATGCCTTCATCAAGTTGTAACTTACCATTTTTACTCTCTTTAATACATTTCTGTTGCATTTCTAGTGGAACTGGTTAAAGAATGAACATGATTTTT
>JAVFBW010175496.1:0-10928 GCA_034783835.1 Mopalia ciliata
AAGATTTCTACCGCAACAAAATATATTTATGGATATCTTTTCATCAATGAATTTTAAATGAAGATCTAAAAAAATAAATTTTTTTTAGAAATCTTTGCTTTAAAAACTTACTTCTTTGACGACGCTTGATTTGACTTTCATTGACTTGACCGGCAGCTTATGTTTATGCTGGTGTTTTATCTTCTCGGAATTTGTGGCATAGCAAGCACCCATTGTCAAATATGGTGGCAGAGTTTCAACAATGATAAACCAGAAGAGGTTTGATGAACAGGGCTACCTGTCTTGCTGGAGGCAGTTGTTGAGGTGACGGGACTGGAGCGTCAACTAAAGACCAGGCCCGCACAGTCACTTTGTTTTACTGTGAGTGCGTTGATCAATAACAGAGCAGATGTATCAACAAATTTCACATACACATGTATGTAAACTCAAAACACATCTGTGACGTTCCACCACAATGGCATTCGTCAATCTAGATTTGGCAAAAGTCCAATAGACTGCTTGCGGAGAGAAAATCCTGGGGTTTTGATTAGGGACGAACGCTAAGTGAACATCGACGTTAAGGACTGATCACATGTATATAAGACTTCCTTCCTTATAAAGCCTTCTCACATGACCCCACAAATGCACTGAGGTTCAAGGTTTTTCAATTTGTAAATAAGCCGAGATTTCAAACAGAGAACACCTTGATATATGTCACAATAATGCCTGGACCATGTGCTTCTAGAACTCTACTGCAATGGCGCTGGTTTTTGCATCACATCAGGTCATATACATTATTCTAAATAGATTATTGATTTTCTACAGCCTGTTTCTATGGTTACCAGCCAGCCTTAAGGGGATATTTCCCTATTCACATAAACAGTCTATTGAAAAAGAAGCGAAAAAAAAAAGAGACAGAGAGGTAGACCTTGAAGTGCAAGTCAACCGGTTAGATAAGAATACATGTTGTTGTGTTTGTATGAAAAATAATTAACCTGTACATAATGCTGAGTATGAGTGTACCTTTAATAAGATTTTAGAACGTCTTTTTAATGAATTCCACACTGGTTCAGCTTCTTTCTTGTCATCAAAAGCTTGTATTGTTGACATTTGATGAGGAGGAAAGTGCAAAGTCTTCATTTAAGAACCATCTATATTCAAATTTAATGAAGTGTTGCTACTTGACAAATTTCCATTGCGGGAATCTTTGGTAGGGAGCTGAAGAAAAAACTAAAAAGAACTGACCACCTTGTGTTAAAAAAACTTGAGAATGCTCATCTAGATTTTTATTTTGTTTTCGTTCTAATTTTCAGTCCATTTTTTTAAAAGCGTATTTAACGAACAAACATGGCTTTACAGATATTTTCTCTCTCTTCAATAAAAATATAACTCTTCCAAATAAATGTAAATAAATTTTAATTAATAATATATGTACGTCAATGCATGCTAATACATGTAATATGTTTTTATAAGTACAAATGGGTCATTTGCTTTATGAGCAATGACTTGAATACTGCAATGTAGCTTATATGTTATTGTTGGGTTAGAATGACATCATAACATAAGGTAAACAGATGGTCCCGTCCTCCTGAGATGGAATTCATAACAAATCCAAAAAATAAAATAAAATAACAATGAATTTTGTAAAGATATGTGACCAGATGTGATGGAGCGAGGCTTGAAGCCATGCAGACCTATAGGCCAGAATAAAGTCAATGTAATGTGGGCGGTATATGATAACCGAATGAAGAATCAATATTATTTTCAATGCAGATGTATATAAATTCAACAGAACTGAAATATTTAACATCGAATATTTTTAAGTAATGACAGCTGAATACTTTAGCATACAAAAACCTACTTCAGAAAGGGTCAAATATAATCAGTTGTTTTGCTTTTTTTGTGTTTAAAGAATGATTTTTTAAGTATTTATATATATTCTTTTTTCTGTTTTGCTTAAAACTTATATATCAGTAAAAACAAAATGCCAGCAAAACACATGTTATGAAAAAAGGCAACAAAATTGTTTTGTTTATAAAAATTGTGATACATTTTTTAACCAAATTGTTGGGTTTCTCTGAAGATGACTATTCAAAAAATACTGACAACCTTTTATGAGCTGAAATTTGTTATAAAAGTGCTAAGCACAAGTACATGTATGTCACTAGGTTAATCTTTCATAATTAAAGAAGGAAATATGCTCGTTTTATAATCATCTGTTTAAATACCTTCCCAAAATAGAACACATTCTTGTTTTAAAAGAAAAACATTGATTTGGCAGCATGCCAAAATCATTAGACTTTCTGTTAGATTTTGCCAGCAATGACCCAGACAGTTTGCATAAGTAGGCGTTGGCCACGTCATTGATGCTGATTGGTCGATACAGCCACACACATATGTTAGCCTCATACGTGTTTCAAAACACATCAAGCTTATTAGCTACATGTATGTCATTAAAACTGAGATCATGTGTACAGGACAATTTAATCAGATTAAGGAAATTAAACAGTGTTGAATATATAAGACATCCACAATTTGTCTTGGGAATTTTGGTGCATTCCTGTGAATGTTATTAATAAATTACATTTGGTTATTTAAGGCCTCTGTTATTAAGGACAAGCTACATGTTTAATTAAATCATATTTAAAATGTATTTCATTATTTCAAAGAATTTCTTGACTAAAAATTAAAACCATGTTACCAAAATAACGTTTTGAAAGGGATGTCACTATAAGAAAAGGCACCCTTGGAAAATGATGCAACCATTCAAACAAGTAGTTCAAAAATGTCATTGGTTTAATATTTTAAAAAATATTCGTAAGCTTAAATATGGTGACTCACTCGTGACCACAACTGATTTTGAATGAAAGTCAGATATTCAAATCCCAACTTCTTCACATGTACGCCAGGGGCTTAGCCAGAAATCAGAAGTAGGGTGTCCAAAATGGTCATTTTGCTTCAGTTTTCATATAACTGGGTGTCCAATTTGACAGTTTTCCTATCTCTTGCATGTTAAAGTTTCTTAAAACAGGGTGTCCAAATGAGGCAATTGGTCACTTCAGGGTGTCCATTTGGATGGGTGGACGGGTGTCTGCCTAAGCCCTTGAACACAACAATGTCATATATACACATGTATGACACTCCAACCTTCTTTTCATTTTCTTCTTTCTCTCTCTCTCTCTCCCTCTATCCCCCTCTCCCCCCTCTTTCAAATTGAGTATAAATTTAGAAAAAAATTGTTGAAGAATATATTTTGTGTTTCAACATGTATATGATTTCTTTACATTAGGCACACCAAAACGTCCACTAAAATAGTTGACAGAATACAATGCTTCAGCCTTGTTATGCATCTTAATTGGCCTGTCACACTGAACCCAGGGGCCCATCAAAACCTTGAATCAATAATTTTCTAAATCTTACCTTGTTTAAATGTACTTATGTTTTATATATTAACCTTGTTTTTTTATACAATTGTTTTGTCTGTAACCAAGTTAATCCCATTATAATACTGTACAGCTGTTTAAACAGTGCAGCCATTCTAAGATCTGTTATTGAAGATAGGATGAGATTGTGTGGGTGGTACTGGATACCTGATAGGGTTTTATCTGTCCCATCACAATCACTGCTGTAACTACCTTAAAAACACCCATATTTAATAGAAAATCTTCTGTCCAGTTCTCCTCTCTGCTCTCCTCTCAAGGCTATACCATTATATGTTTGTTTTAAAAAAAAAATACTTAAAACTATTTTAGTGGGCAGTTGGAGGGAGCTTCATGTTGCCCTTGTGCTCTCAGAGCTAAATGCTAACAGGAAGCTGATCTGTTTGTAATGTCCTGTTGTTGTCATCATGTATTTGTCCCTTCCTGTCTTTGTTTGTTACCAGTGGTGTTGAGGGTGGTTTCTTTCATCCATTGGGCTGACACGTCGTCATATAAGGGAAATACCCTTGAGTACGACATTAAACCCAAATAAAACAAAAAATTTAACTATTTTACAAATGTGTTGAACCCTTGAGTAAGAGGTTAATCCCAGTGGAACAAACAATGTGTTGACATTTATATTCAAAAGGTATGAGAGTTATGCAATGCACAGCTTATATCTTATCTCTGTTATCAGCGACTTATGAGAATTTTATTCTGGGTTGCTGGTTGATATATGTTTTACACCAAACTTAAGGGCAGTTCACATAGAACGGTGTATTCCAACAATAATTGACTCCATCTTAACCAAGATGTGAAGAGTTTCCATAATGTGTGGAAGTTTATTTTCCTTAAAGTGCAAACTGAAGGCAGCATTGCTACCCTTCAAACAAACTGCCTTTGGCCAGTGGTTATTCTGAAATTCTGACCATTGGGCCGTCTTGTCCTCATATTTGTGAAATAACTTTAAGTATTCTGTTTAATCCCAACTAGACTAACGAACAAATATTGTAAGTACAAGTATGTATGGTGACAATTATAACCATAGCTTTCTTCACCACATATACCCTCTAGAGTAGCAACACTGTTTTAACATAGCACTGGAGGAAGATTAACTTTCCAAAGTCTGTCTGTAAACCATCAGATATATGATGTGGCTCCGGCAATCTCAGGGTGGTTTTTAACAATGTTTTCTTCCTGGTTTACCAATGAAATTAAGCAGAGAGTGTGAAGTGTATACATACAGTACAGTCTGTGGTCATATAAGTGAAATACCCTACAGTGCGATGTTAAACTCCAATCAAACAAACAAACCTTATTTTGTAATTGAATTCCCTGCACTGGATACATATTTAATGTACCGCTCCTGAGGTTTTGTCTATAATTTGACAACTTTTGTAAAATAAAATGGACATTTGAGTAATTTTGTCTTTTGGATATACATCTTTAGGATTTTGTAAAAATTTGAATTGGCTCACAAAGGTAATAGTTGACAAGAGGGGAAGTTTAGGTTATTGGGAGGGGAATTTTGATGGTATTTACTGCTTAGACCATAACTGTCAAACCACAGACTTCATGGAACACTAATAACACCATCACCATACACTGTCCAATCAATTATTAATCCGATGGGGATTATTAAATATACTGATCATCACGGAGTGTTTGCCTGGTAATATTAGAGGATAGAGATATAAGCTCATAGGGCTGCACGCAGGTCCTGTTTGGTTAATCCTGGAGTAAAATGATCAGAAAATATTTCCCTTTTTTTTTAGCCCAATAGATATGAATAGTTAAATTCCTTTGCTATGTGAAAGAATATCAAATTAAAATGTCTTTGATGAACAGATACCAATCAATCAAACAAACGATTGATGAACAGATCCATTGGTTTTGTATAGCTAATGCTATTACACTCTTATAATATATCTGTGATGTTGGAATTATTTTAAAAATAATTCACCAAAATAAGGGAAGGAACCATGAAATATATCCTTGAGTATGACATAAAACCTCCATAAAACAAACAAATAAATAAACTTAATTATATATATAGAGCCTATCTTAATTTGTAAACTGATTTCACACAATGTTCTTTAATATGATGGTTATATTTTTGGGGGTATTGTGGTATGTTTTTTCCTGGAATTGTATTTTTAACAGTAATATGTTGATGTACAATACTGTGCGAAGGCCTACTTGCTGAATTAAACCGGATCATTTCTGCATCACCGAGCATGTGATAGTGATTAGGAACGGACAGATGGGATAAATTGTTTGTTGTTAAGTAGGGCTGTGGTCAATAAGCCTGCCACCTGATGTTCGTTAAAAGCTCGTCCTCTCAATGGCTACAACTTGGGACATTGTTCATCATTGAGACAGCATGTCCCCCAGAACATTGAGTTAGACAAGTGATCCAAGCAGTCTGTTTTCCATTTCAGCATTGCAGCCAATTTAGTTACAGAGCTCTGCCATATTGTGGTTGGATTGGTTTTTCTTTGCTACCAACAAGTCCACAGCCATCACATCTTTCTGACTTCCACACTCTTAAATATAGATTTATTATCAATTCCCCAATAGGATCCACACTGATCTGTCTATTCAATCTGTGTTCTTCTGCTCAAGCTTATTGAAGTTAAGCCAGCATACAAGTTTTCATTAGCCTTTACGGTCTGAAATATGATTTTTTTCCTACACCTCCTCTAAAATACTGTTGAATACAGTGTTTAGAACTAATCAGTCACAGGCAAAGTTGTATTATTCTAAGGATAAAACACCAGTTTTCACATGTAATTGTTCTGTCTGTTGTTTTCTCTGTGTATTATCTCATTTTTTTTTTAATTAAGACAGTGTGTTTATTTAACCATCATTCGATCACCATGATTGATTAATGGATGCATTGGTGTTTAATGCCATTCTGTAGGGTATTTTGCTTATATGACAGCGGTGTATTCCAACAGTAATTCACTCTATAGCACAACCAAAATGTGAAGCATTTCCATTATTTTGGAAAGTTAATTTTTCTCCCTTAAATAAAGACAGCATTGTCACTCTCAAACAAACTGCGTTTAGCCGGAGGGCCAGGTGCGCAGAAAAAGTTTGATATTTCTAAAAGCTTCACACCATTTTTTTTTTTCTCGGCTACTGTGCCTTGGTATATAATGCTAGAATCACACAACTATCCTGTGTGTGGTATACCCCAGGAGCATTCCATTATCCAGGAGTCGATCAAATCAATATGGATCTTGCAGTGGATGGTATTTTGGGTTGGGATTTGAGCAGACTCTATTTATTGATATGAAGTATATAAAATCATTCTGCATGTGCATATAAAGATCTGAGTTAAATTGATCCTGGTGTTATTAATGACAATGTTGAAAACCTGATTATCTGGGCTTTGTGCTTCGTTTAAGTGCAAGAATAAACCTAACAATACATTATCACCTTTACTAATAATGCTAACAATACCGGTACAAACTATGCTTGGAGAATTGTTCAGAGCGATCATATGTATATTGAGAGTCTATTCTTTTCACACAAAGATCCATTATAGCATAAAACTGAGAGAAACAAAACTCTAAAGGACCTGCTGGTTGAGATGAAACTTCTGTCTGTACCAGGCAGATTGTAACCCTCATTCTCTGTAGCAAAGGCATTCATTGGTTTATTTTTCTATTTCTGAAATTCCAGTTTATAAGCTGATTTATTCCTAATCCATACTGAATATCTTGTTGGTTACATATTTATTATTACTTTATATACCGTGTACATGTAAAGGGCCATTTCCATCTCTCGATATGTCTGAATGTTACCCATAACAACTCTAGACTAAGATCTTTTTAGAAACTTGCTTCTGGGAAAATAATCTAGAACATGAGATGATTGATCAATTAAATTCACATCCTTGTGCCAGTCTTATCACTTTTTAGAATTAAGTGATTTGTAATAATTCTTCGGATGGTAAAGAAGACATTTTAACATTCATTATAGATGCTTTGGTTCTGAGGCCTTATTTTTAAATATAGGTTGCATTTCTAACATCCAATATATGTAGGCACTCAATTACATGTACTTTCATATTTGCTTGGTATTTGTTTATATAACAATGATATCACTTTGGAATGATTAACTTGTCCTGTGATGCCAATTGTGGCATTTACAATTTGTTGTGTGTACCACGTCTGTCATAAGATGTTTGGAACGCTTAATTTATGTTTATCAAGCCTCTTAAAAACTCCAGAAAAAAACCTTAATCCAAGGCTCCATTGAACAGGTATAAAAATATTTAGGTTTTCTGGTGCACTACTACAAACAATTCTGATGTCTAATATATAATGAATTCCCATTGCCAGAGTTAGTGAAAAATATACACAATATATAGCTGTGATCGCTTCAGGTAACTTAGCTCTTGATTTCAAAATGCCCCTGAAGTTGTTATATAAGCTTTTATATCTGCCACTGTAATGATTAACGTGAAAGTTTCAATGTGATCAAAGCTCATAGCCATGGATTAGAGGGCAGCATGTGCATTATATGTACTGGAAAATTAACTTCCCAACATTATGGAAACACTTTACATCTTGGTTGTGTTAGTATCAATTATTGTTGGAAAAGACCGCTGTCATATTAGTAAAATACCCTTTAGCAAAGAATCATACACCAATCTATCAATCGATGTACCGTTCATGGGATCTAGTCCATCTGACAACCATCAGGTATAAGAGTGAATCTCCGGATGGGTAGACTTGGCCAATTGTTGGGATGGTTTTTACGAGGATTCCACTCCGTTTTACATAGTTAAATTTGTAGTTTTCTAGCTAGACCAAATATCTTTTCCCACGTGTAAATTTTTTAAGTTGTACTTGACATTCTATTCTTTAGTTAGTTATGCTGTTGTTGGGTAGGAAAGTATGGGGGAGGTTTCCACAATTTTCTTTTTTGGTTTGCCTTGAGATGATCTTATTAACAAGTTATTAGGTTATTAGTCTAAGGTTTTTTGTTTCTAACATAAGATTCTTATTCATGTCTTATTTAGTTCAGGGTTGACATTTTGTACGAAAAGAATTCTTCAATTTACTACAGGGGCAGTGTGCTTCCTAAACTGGACCTGCTCGATTTACCGAGTTTTCCACCTTAATAAGGCAGTGTACAGTGTGAAGTGTACAATCCGTCATCATATAAATGAAATACCCTTGAGTACGACATTAAACACCAATCAAACAAACAAACAAATCAATTCAGTTCATCACTGTGAAAATGTATATAAGGAAGGTAGGCAATCAAATTAATTGATAAGCTACTTGCTATGAATCTAGGATATAAAATCCATTTGAAAATGGTTTATTATATTATTTGATAAGCTGGTAATTTAGGCTCTATAGTCTAATAAAATGGCAGATCTTACATTCACAACAGGCCCTGTAAAAACAACAATGTATCATTTGTTGTAAAGCCTGTTCAATATTCTTAAAAGGGTGTCAGAAAATCCACACAAGAAACTAGGTTATTATTATCCACTTCCTGTGGTTGTAAGACTTAAATGTCAAAGCTTCATTTTTGCATTCTCAATATTTTTCCTCAGGCCAACTTGTACACTTTACTAACATTGTGTTTCCTGACTCTCATGCATGAGGCTATTGTAAGAAAGCTATTTGTTTCAAGTAATTCCTATTTTGTTAACGTGTTAGGCAGTCCAAGTAGTCCACGAGCAACCTCAAACAGACTTTAAAAGGACTGGATTTGTCCAATTTTTTCCAGACCAGATCTGAAAAAAAAACTATAGGGCCAAGTGTTGTGGAACTTTGTAACCCTATTCATGATACTTTGTAGTTGTTCTTTTGGATATTATGGATTCACCCATTTTTTAAAAAAAATAGGTAGATTGGTAACTTCGAGACCACAGCAAAATTTACGAAACTTGCTTCATACATTCACTATAAACTTTGATACATTCACTATAAACTGTAGTTGTTCCTTTTTCTATTATGAATTCACCAAACTTTTTCTGTCCTTCCATTTGACATCTGTCCGGATGTCTCTAACCCATTTCCAGAACAGAACTGAACAATACAAGGTATGACCAATGTTACGATAGATTAAAAACACATTTATCATGTGTTGTAGTTGTGCCTTTTGCTATTTTGGATTGACTAATTTTATTTCCATCCGTCCTCACAGCATCTGTCCAGAAGCTCCAAACTATTACCAATGCAGAACTAATAAACTATAAGACCTGCCATTATGAAACTTGGTGTATACATTAACCATTGTTGTGCCTTTTTGATATTATGGATTGCAGGGCTTCACATGTGAGGAGAGTGATCACTCACCCTCACCTAAAGTTCAATTTAGGTAAACTGTTTTTAGCTCTCGCATATTGTCCAATTTAAAATTATGCTAAATAGAATTAATTCACTCTTCTTGATGATAAAAAACTCTGCTACTTAAAACCAACCAGGTATGTTATTTTCCTTTTCGTTTCATACCTGAAGGCCTGGATTATATAAGTCTGATGACAATCAGTAATATTATGGTATTGCCATCATCCATCTGCCCTGGATGTCCCTAATCAGTTTGTGGGGCAGAATTCAAAAACGTATACCTTCATGTCAGATGTTAGTTTTACACAACCAGATGTTGCTGGATATAAAGAAGACTGCACTTATGGTTGAAGAGTCCAGTACTCCAATGACATCCCAAAATGGCTGAGATGGCTACATTTTCCGTTCCATGACAAAGAACATTACATAGTTTAAACAAATCGTACATACTGTTGATTTGCTACAAGGGAGCGGGTGGTTGGAGGGAGCTTCTTGTTTGCCTGGTGCTCTCAGAGCTAAAGGGGAACAAGAAGCCAATCCATTTGTGGTGTTTGTATTGCGTCCTGTATTTGTCCCGTCCTGTCTTCGTTTGTTGCCAGTGGTGTTGAGGGTGGTTTCCTTCATCCATTGGGCTGGCACGTCATCAAATAAGTGAAATACGCTTGAGTACGACGTTAAAACCCAATCAAACAAACAATCAAAAAAGCTACAAGGGAAACGTGGATACAATCTATTTTGATTTGCTACTAAAATTGTTATAGGAAAACATATACGTAGGTATAAACTGACTCTTCCCTTAATTTAAACTTGTTTGTATTACTCAAAACAAACATTTTTTTGTTATATTCATTTGATCCTTGGCATTTGACATTTACAGATAAGGCTGTAAATCTCCACCTGAAATTATTGTTCAATCAATCATGTTCTTAACACGATCACTATTTCCTAGTTCATAAATGATATCAATAAAACTTGATGCATTCATGATAAAATGGGAATCTGCTGGACAGTGAGTGATTTCTGTATAATATGGCTTTCTTAAACAAGAAAACAGAATTGTTTTGTAATATTTCTATTTTGTCAGGGTTAGTGTGCATGCCTATGATACGACATTTACAATTTACAAAAAGTTTTTTTTAGCCCACAGTCATTCTGACTGTGGGCTATTCTCATCACTCTCCATGGTCCGTCCGTCCGTCCCATAACAATT